>JABUQX010001204.1:2500-22500 GCA_015478945.1 Trachelipus rathkii
AACTCAAGGACTAGGATCGGAAACCTTGATCCCCGAGAATTGGGTTATCTAGAGTGCTGTAGAGATCAAGTTTCGGGAATAAGAAGGGAAGAGTGGTCCAAAGAAAAGGTGAATGCTAGATGCCCGATATCTAAAAAATATCGAAAAATCGATATATCGATATATTTTTGAAAAAATATCATATCGCCTTCGATATTATCGCCAGAAAAAAATTTCTTAGTCGATATATCGATATTTCGTGATTATAATCCGATTTAAGATCGAATATTTATAATCTAATTATGATATATATAATATATATATAATATATATATATCATATAGTATATATAATATTATATATATATATATACTATATATATAGATATATATATATATATACCTATAATATTAGTATATAGTATATATATATATATATATATAATATATATTATACCTCCAGAATTTAGGGCGATTCACATAGTTAAAAAACAACGATAGCTACACTAAAACTGAATGACAATTTTGAATCAGAGGGCCAAATTTCAGTATGAAAGTTACAAAAAATTAAAATTAACAGAAAAAAAAATAAATAAATAACCAAGTTTAGGGAAGTCTGTACGATATTTTTTATTGTTACTACGGGCAGAAATGGAGTAAAAAATTTATTGCATTCTTAAACAGATGAGCAGTATTAGGGATTTACAGTATGTACGGTTTAATGCTAGGAGGGGGGCCTAGGACGGTGGGAGGGAGGGCTGGGAGAGCTGAGATAACGTAACTAGTATATATATAAATATATATTATATAATATATAGTAAGATATATTATATATATATAGTATAATATATATAATATATATATATGATATATAATAATTATTATAATATATAATGTGTGTATATAAAAAAAATTGGTATCCCATCGTCCCCGTTCCTGTGGCCGGTATAAGGTAACTTTTCCGATAATATATATATATATTATATATAGATAATATATATATATATATATATATATCATATATATATATTATATAATTATATATATATAGTATATCATTACAGTATATATTATATATAAATATATATATATATATAAATTAGACATATCTATAAATTTTAATATATGCAAAATATAAAATATTTTCGTATACATATAATATATATATATATATATATAGATTATAATATATATATATAGTTATATATATATACTGTATATATATATAATATATATATATATATATACTATTATATATATATATTATATATGATATATATATAAATATATATATCTAGAGAAGAGAGAGAGAGAGAGGACGAGAGAGAAGAGAGAGAGAGATAGAACAAGAGAGAGAGAAGAGAGGAGAGAGGGGAGAGAGAGGTTTTAAGTTGATAATATGAAGCATATTATTAAATTAGATTAATCTAAATATTTATTATTTGAAAGTGTTGTTAAACTTTTCATTAAAATTTCATTTTTTTTTTAAGTACGTTTTTTGTTTTAATATTTTGATTGGGTTTGCCACGTGGATTTTAATGATTTACTTTTTGGTGATTAAACTGTTTACCATCCTGCGAATCTATAAGCTATGTTTTAGTTTGATTTTTATATTCTTTTAAACATTATTTAACATTATTTTGAGTTTAGTTTTTGTTTCTTTCTGAATATTGGATAACGTAAAGTTTATATTTTTAGGTTTTAACTAAATATTCCAAGTTTACCATCACCTTGGGATACTTTTATTTTTATTTTTTTCTAAATTAGTTTTTTAGTTATACTGTTGAGCTACACGATCGCTTTGTGTGTGTTTGTGTGTTGTGTGTGGTGTGTGTGTTGTGTGTGTGGTGGTGTTGGTGTGTGTGTTTGTAGCGTGGTGTGGTGTGTGTTGGATTGTAGTAAAACGTGCAAAATTTTCTTAAACAATATTTAAGCATATTATAAAATTTTTGTTGTTTGTGTTTCTTCTTAATGACATTGGAAAACGTAAAGTTTCATTTTTAGGTTTTAACTAAAATATCCCAAGTTTACCATTACCTTGGCGATACTTTTATTTATTTTTCTATTACATTAGTTCTGTAGTTATACTGTTAGTACACGATCGCTTGTGTGTGTGTAGTGTGTGTGTTGTGTTTGTGTGTGTGTGTGTGTGGTTGTTAATCAGAATGTGTGTTGATTGAGTAAACGTGTAAATTTTTAAACTTTTAGAGCTTGTGTGTGTTTGTGTGAGCGGCTGATCGAATGACAGGTCGAAGTAGATGTGGGGGTGGGCGCAGGCGGGGGTTTTCTATTGACTTTTGCTAACGTTCGCGGCCTGCGTGCTAATCACGAATCTGTGGAATATCACCTCTCTAACTCTCAACCTAACATTTTGTTATTGTGTTGAGACCAGCTGGCCAGGGATTCTTTTCAAATAAACTTAATACTAACTATAACTTTTTCTATAATTTCGGTCTAAATGGTGTTGTCGGGCCTATATAAACATAAGACCACTCCTGTAACACGGTCTCGAGGAATCTTGCAATCTCCTATTTCGATGTTCTGTGGCAAAAATCTTTCTCCCTACTACTATCATTATCCTGTGTTTCTGCTACTGCTCCCCTTATGGAATTGATTTAAAATTTTTTTGACTATTCGTACTACTTCTCATGGAGTACTTTACTTTTCCCACTCAAATGCTGAGACTCTCTTTTAGGCGATTTTAACGGTACACGACACTGGAGTGGTTGGGCTCCTCCTCACACTGATGCAGGCGGGGAGGAGCCAAAACATTCAGTATTCTCAACGATCTGAACAGTTAATTAAGGAACCTACACATATTCCAGATCGTCCGAACCAATTCTTGAATACGCTGACTTATGTTTCACCACTCTCCTGTTCTCGTTTATTAAATAATCACGCATGTCTCCTCCTATTGGTTTAACTCGACACAACCTTGTGGAAGCTCTTATATATAACACTTTCCCAGCAGGCCTCCACCATGCCCCTAAAGTAATTTCTGGCACTTTGGAATCTGGCTAATCTGGGGGAATCTGTTGTTTTTTGGCTAACTACTCTTGGTATGAATCCTGCTTTGACTCCGGGATGCCTCGGTTCACCGGCTGAAAAGGTGGGGCCGTAATCACCGATGGGTAGAGCAGGTTCATTCCATCTCAACTAAATCTTGTTCTTCCCAAATCCATGGTTCGATGAAGTTGTTGCTCGCGCCCATTAAGGAGAGAACATTGCGCCGATATCGGGCATGGAAAAATTTTCATTCTCCTATTACTCTTACTAATTTTCATTCTGCTCGGAATCGTTGGGCAGGGATTTATTATTCGACAGGCTAAGGCGCACTTTCACTAACAATGAAGCGTGCGACAACCCTGCTTGTGTCTCTACCAGGATAAAAATTTCTGGCCCCGCCAAAAACATCTCTTAAAACTTTTGTAAATCTGCCTTTTCTCCCCTTATTCGCTCTGACGGTTTCTGTTGCTAACTCTCCTTCTGAAAAGGCCAATCTCTTCGCCTCCTTTTTTTTCATCTAACTTCTACCCCTGGAACGATTCTAGCCATCCTCCTCCTTACTCCTTCTTCCTCTATGCAATCCGCATGTGTTTACCTGTGATTACACATGATCTGGTGCATGAGATCATCAGATCTATGAACGTCAAGAAGGCTAGTGGCCCGGATGGCACTCTCCTCCCCGTTTTTGAGGGAGTGTGCTTCTGAGCTGGCGTCTGTCCTCGTTTCAACTTTACTCTCTATGTCTTAATACTAACTTTTTCCTCAGTGCTGGAGCGCGGGCACATGTCCAACCTATCCCGAAAAAAAGATAGCCGCCTGATCCTATCTAACTAATCGCCCGTATAGCTCTCACTGTATCTATCCTAAAATCTTTGAAACGCTTCAAACTCTCATTTCCTGGATCATCTGGAGTCTCATCCCTTCTTTCAGATCATCAGATTATGGCTTTTTGTCGCTCGATGATCAACTTGTGACATACTTTCCTATGCAACTGAATTATGGTCTTTCTGCCCTAGGGACCATGGGAGTTCTTGCGTGTGGCGCTTGACATACCCCAAGCGCATTTGACGGGTTTGGCACGCGTCACTGCTCTCTAAGCTCCCTTCCTTTTGGGTTTCCTCCTTCTCTTGCTTACTCGGTCTAGTTTTCTCTCCGGATCGTCTATATCAGAATCGTTGATGGAGCGACCTTCTCCTCTTTCCTGTTAATTGGGCGTGTTCCGCAAGGTCCGGTCTATGCTCCCAACTTTTGTCATACTTTCCATCAACGATGCTCCTCAGCTGTACCTCAACTCCTGGCTCACTCTGATGCCCGATGACTCAAACCCTCCACTCTTCTACTCATTCAAATCTGCTCCCTCCTTTGCTTCTAGAGTGGCCTCTCGTCTTCATTTCCGGTTCTATCCTTGTCGATCTGGATGGGAATTCCCGGTGGGGTCACCGCAACCTTGTAAATTCAACTCTTTGAAAACTCAACTCCTCTACATCTCCCTCTCAAAGACACCTCCCAACTTTCCAATTTCCTTCGACGGATCTAACGACACACCTGTAAACAATTTAAGCACTTTTTTTCTTAACATTAACCAATAATGTCTTTTGGAAACTCATATTTCATATGATGTATTGCTAAGGTTGGCCTCAAAGGAAAGGGAGTTCTGTGCAGGTGCGGGAATTTTTCCTTGCACAGCGTGCTCCAGTATATTAAGGGCCTATCCCCTTGTATGGAGTATGTTCTCACATTTGAGGGGGGCTCCGGCTCACCCTTCTATTGGATAGGATTGAGTATAAGACTAAAAGACGATATTAGCTTTACTGTAATGTCCAAACTCTCTTTGACCCTCTATCTCGCGGACGTGGACGTTGGCCGCACGTATCTCTTTTCTGATAGGTCACTACAGCGGTAGTATGCTCAGGGAGTGGGCGACCGTTCGGGGTATTCCACCTCCATTGCGTCGCTCTCGCAATACAAAAGGTGCCATGCTCTCGCATGAATATTTGCCGTGAAGTATTGAGAACCCCAAATTGTTCGTTTGTGGGTTGCCTCTTTCTTTTCCAGCTACTTCTTGTTCTGCTGGAACTCCTTGTTGCCTTCTTTTCTGGTTTTCCAAACTATATTAATCTTCCTCTGCTTTGAAAGGCCCACGTCCTGCGCTCACCTGGAGAGATTTGCCTAGGCTGGGGCTGCGCGGGCATTGGGTGGGTTTTCCTGTATTTATCTGCCCCCTCCTTGAAGAAGGCTCTGCCCGTGAGTGGTTGTGTTAACTGTAAAAAAAAAAAAAAAAAAAAAAAAAAAAAAAAAAAAAAAAAAAAAAAAAAAAAAAAAAAAGACGGTTAACGTTAACGATTAACGTTAGAAATGGAAAAAGGATCTTCACTCTTCAGGTCTTCCAACTTTCAAGTCTCCAACTCCAAGAGGTTGAAGACTGAAGTTGTCCTAGAAAGCGTTGATGTTTGGATCTTTTGGGGAACAACTGGGAGTGTTTTTGACTTTTTGTGGACGACGTGAATAAATTAAATAAGAAAACTCGCGTTTCACTAGAAATTTAAACAATAATCATACAAAAATACCCACTTTTTTTTTCGTATTATAAATGAAAAATAACTATTAGTATTAATTTAGCTGTGAACCTTCAACTTAAGTTCTTATTTGATTCCCAGTTAATTATTCAGTCTACCCACGAAATTAATTTAAAATTGAATGGTAGACAACTGATACTTTGACGACTCTGGAAGTCTTGATCTTAAGAAAATCTATTAAATTTTTAGTAATTAAACGATGACTAATAATATTTAAGAAGTGTTCGAACTGGATGCCAGAGACTTATCACTTAGAAAAACTTGATAGTGCTGTACCCTTGAAATACCCCACTTTAGTCAATAAACGAGTATAAAAATCGATAATTTAAGTTAATTAATAATTAAAGTAAACAAATGTAATCTCCATTAGATTAGATAGTCGGTAACTTGGTATGTTAAACTGTAAACCAAACTCACAGGAGTCTGTTCCGGTATTAGATTTCTGCAATATGATTATCTTCGTCCACAATGACACTGAACACCCCAACTCCAGAGAGCTTAACACGTAAATCAGGCATCAGGCTGGTCTCAGAGTGGCTGCAAAGTCATTTTAACAGTCCAGAGAATAAATAACATAAACGGATAAATATTTCATGAAAAAAGGAAAAAGTACAAAATAAAATTATTTTTAATTTCTTTCCTTTTATTCAATGTAACACTCAAGTTATTTTACCTTAATTTATATATTATCTATATATATATATTAATATATATAATGTTTCTAGGGTACTATAGATAATATATATCTTATAAATATAATATATATACATAATATATCTTATATATATATATATATATATATATATATATATATATATATATATATATTACAAATCCTATAATTTATCTTCCAAACATATAAAAGGACTAACTATTGATTAGGCTCGGGAAGTCAATCTATTACTTCAGTTAGGAGCAAGACATTGTTTAAATGATTACTTGTTGTTGCTGACCGAGGGACTGACGTAACGCAGTTACAGTAGATAGTTTCATTGCTAACATAAACATAGCAGGGAAAGCATTTTTACTATCATTCCAAAATTTTATTGGGTAGCATTTTCTTGCTGGAAAAGATTGATTTAAGTATAACTTTAATTCATTAGGTATACTTCCATGAGCAAGTGATGGAACATTCGGAGCATTTTTAGTTGCTTCTTCTTCATGCTCATCCCAAAGGTCTTCACTGCTTTCTTCTGTTTGAAAATCAGCTTGTTGAGCCTGAGAGTGAGGAGGAGATACCTTTCCAAGTGTTTTTAAATTTTCTGCAACTTCGTTGCCTATTTTCTGTATAATTTTTCCAACGGTTAAAGAGGACTGAAAATGTAGTTTTTTAAATCTGGGATCAAGAACTGTGGCAGCGACCAACAAGTCATTTTTTTTTTCATTCATAAGCTTGCAAATATTTTTTTTCAACTTTTTTATGATGTCTTTAAGGAAGCTTTATTTTGTTCATTTTCTTTCTTTTTATAATTAAAATTTTCTCTCTTAGGGACATTATTATAACTTTTATTTTTGTTGTTGAAGATTCGAAAGGTTTCAGTAATGAAATTGCCTCCTGAACAATTAATATCTCATTTGGGGTAATCATGGAAGGAGCTCTACTATGTTTTGGGAATGATAATATTTTGGCAACATGTCCAGAAAGAAGAACAAATCTTTCAAGACTATAATAGGTAGAATTCCATCTTGTTATGACATCTTGAATTGGATACAAAAAGGTCCCTTCGGTTTTTCCTACTTTTTTTTCTTCAGCTCTTAAGTCGCCCATAGCAACATTGCTGTGACGAAAATATGTAACAATATCCTTAATTTTGTTTTTAATTTCAATGAATTCGGGGACATTATCAATTGCTTTTGTTACAACAAGATTAATGCTGTGAGCTAAACAGGGCACATGTATATACGAGTATCTGGAGAACATGGTACGAACTGCAGCCACTATATTGGCTCCAGCATCCGTTGTAATTGAAACGACTTTTGTTTTGCTAATAATGTTCCACGAATCAAGCATATTGTTTAAATTCAATTCTCAGCAATATGGGCAGCAGTATGATGAGGTTGCAACTGCTTCACTCCCAAGCAAGCAAACTGATAAAAATGCACAACTTTCTTCATCTATCTGTCTCTCTCTCTCTCTCTCTCTCTCTCTATATATATATATATATATATATATATATATATATATATATATATATATATATATATATATATATATATATATATATATATATATATATATTGCACTGGTGGAATAAAGCTTTGGAATATTAATTAGATAGAGTAGCAAAGGAGAGTTGTGTTGTTACATATTAAAAATAATAACTAGATTATACTTAATATTGAAATGATAGCTGGTCCCTATTTTTGGTTCCCGAAAAGACGAAAATCTACTAAAACCCTAATTTTTCGGTTTATTTTATACACAACATTGGGGGACGAACGAAGAACGAAATATGGGGGAAAGAGAGTTTCATCACTTCAAGGTGTTGGGAGAGGGGGATAAGATTTTATTTTTTTCCGGCCTTTAAAAAAATTTTTTTGATAAGAATATCGGCTTTCGATATTAAGAAAAATCGAAATATCGATATATCGGCTGATAACCCCAAAATATCGATATATTGAGCCAAAAAATATCGATATTTCATAAGCGATATTTTTTTGGCCATCCCTAGTTTTTGAAGCAATATACGTTACATAGGTATTATTGATACAACGATTTCAATATCGATTCGGATATCGATATTTGTGTTCCGAACTCCGCGAACAGGAACTGAAAAGAATATATTACTATTTATTTGTACCATTTCACTCACGGGCGAGGGGGATCTTTTTCAAGTAGTGGCTGAATTATGAAATAAAAGAATAAATAAAATAAATACAAACCCAAGATTATCGCAAATATATATATATATATATATATATATATATATATATATATATATATATATATATATATATATATTTTATATATATACATATATATAAATATACATATATATATATATATATTTATAATTATTTATATATTATTATATATAATATTTTTATATTATATTACATATTATAAGGTTATGTTATATTATGTTAGGATATATATATAAGAAAGATATATATATATATATATGTTATATATATATTATATATAGCATATATATATATTATACATATATTATATTATTATATATATATGGTTTGTATCCGAAGAGTTCAGGCATGTAACTAGAAAAACTATAATATCTACAGGAAAATAAATAACATTTTTGATTTCAGGAAGTAATTTCATCGAAGAAACAAAAAAAAATTATTTTATTCTAATATTTATTAATAACTCCATATTAGTAAAAATCTTCAGTGCAGGCTCTGATTGAAAGCTGCATTGTCTCGAGAGAAAAAGTTGCCAAATACCGCTTTATAATATAATTGGAGAAAATATAATTTTTTTTCTTTATATCCTTTAGGGGGTTCTGATTTCAGGGACAGCGGGGACTTCTCGTCCCCCTTCTGTCCCCTGCAGGCCGAGAAACCCCGACTCTATCAAATCGTTCTTGTTTAATCGAGGGTATTCGTTTGTGTAAAAAAAAAAATTCAACATTTGGCATCTTTCCGTCTCACTCGGGAGTAAGTCGCATCTTTGATTTATCAAAAAACCTCAAATTTTTTCAACAATTTTTAACACTTTTATTTTCTCAATCTAAATATTTGGTATTTCTTTTAACTTCCAAAACGTTCTGATTACTAAAATGATACTGATTTAAATTCTTCGTGTTATAGTTTTTAGTTGTTACTGCCCGAAGCCTCTTTCGATGACCATATATATATATATATATATATATATATATATATATATATATATATATATATATATATATTATATATATATATATCCTATCACCACAGAGTTTATATATTATATATATATATATGGCGCAATTTTACATAGACTGACAGATTCGATTTCTTTCCGTTGGTTGCCAGATCTTACAAATTTGACCTTCCGACTGTCCTTTTATGCCAAAGAAGATGTTATATATATATATATATATATATATATATATATATATATATATTATATATATATACATATATATATATATATATATATATATATATATATTATATACATATATATTATTATTATTATCTAATTTTTACCATAAAAGTAATCGTCTCTCTTTACAAAAGGAGTCGGAAGGTAAAATTTGTAAGATCTCGCAACCAACGGAAAGAAATTGAATTATCTTATATATATATATATATATATATATATATATATATACAATATATATTTATTGGTTATATATATATATGTTATATATATATATATATATATATATATATATATATATATATATATATATATATATATATATATTAAACTGTGTCTACCTAACCAAAGTTTATGCTAACCTAGACTTAATAGCCCCCCAGTAGGACCTAACCTAATTTATTTTGTTAGTCCAGACCTACGCCCTAACCTAATGAATTATGATATATTTAAAGCCATGTGAAGATAAAATAAATGAAATATATATATATATATATATATATATATATATATATATATATATATTTATATATAAGAGAGAGGCGATATTTTACAGAATGAGCCTAAATGGATCGTTAGAAAGTATATATATATATATATATATATATATATACCATTATATATATATATATAGTTATATAGCAGCAGTTATATATATATATATATATATATATATATAAGTTAAGAGCAGAAAGAGTATGAGAGGAGGAGTATATATATATATATATATATATATATACTTTACTCCAATTTTTATTAAAAGGCAAGATAAAGTGAGTTAAGTAAAAACATCTCTATAACTACTAAATATTGACAAATTTACTTAGTTCACCGGAAATAAAATTTAAAAGTTTCATTAAAAGCATTTAAATGCCTATGAGCTACAAACACAAGTTTTAGACTAATGTTAACTTATAATACATTATAAATGCTAGCAACGTTGTTTTATCAGAAAATATACAATCTAAGTCTAACACATTCATTTTCAATAAAGATCAAATAAGAACTGCTTCGAAAACTGTCCGAATAATGTGTCTTTACTTTTAATAAAGAGGTCAAATTCTAATAAAATGGACAATTCTGGCAACCCTGAGTTTAAAAATCAAATCTGTCAGTCTATCTAATATTAAGCTATATATATATATATATATATATATATATATATATATATATATATATATATATACATATAAATTATTATATATATATATATATTTATATATATTTATATATATATATATGGCTCTCTTTCTAGTCTTTATCTTACCTGAATGATCTCTATATTTTTAAAAATAAGTTGCTAATATTTTAGTTTGCGTTGCTTGAAAAAGAATAACAATATATTTATTAAAATTATTATAAAAATAAGTTCTTATTCTGTTGAATAATTTTATTTACTTATTTATCATTGTTACGTTAACTAATTAAACTGTATTATAATTATTATAGTACATTATAATAATTGTAATACTTAGTCCAATTACTTAAGTTTTTCTATACTTGTTTTATATTTGGGGTTCAAAGAATACAAAACTGTGTTGTAATTAGTAGCTCCCTTTCAGAAATTATTTATTATTATTATTATTATTATTATTATTATTATTATTATTATTATTATTATTATTATTATTATTATTAATATTATCAGTTTTATATATGAGTATCATTTCATACCAGTATATTAAACATAACAATGAAATATTATTCTGAATAAATAGTTTTAAATGAAATTATAGTTAATATTATTAATGATTATTATTATTATTTATATAAAGATATTATTGTATCTTCTTAATATTATTATAATTATGATTAAATAAATGTTTTAAATTATAATTATTATTATTATTATTATCATTATTATTATTATGTATATGTTCACATATTATTATTATTAAATTATATTATTATTATTATTATTATTACATATTATTATTATTATTATTATATATTATTATTATTATTATTATTATTATATATTATATATTATATATTATTATACATAATACATATATACATATACATATTACTATATATATATTATTATTATTATTATTATTATTATTATTATTATTATATATTATTTATACATATATATTATTATTACCATATTACATATATTATTATATTATATTATATATTACATTATTATTATTATTATTATTATTATTATTATTATTATTATTATTATATTATTATTATTATAAGACAGTTCTTATACAATATTATTATTATTATCATTATCATATTATCATTATCATTATTATTATTATTATTATTATTATATTATTATTACATATTATTATTAGTTATTATATTATTATTATTATTATTATATTATTATTATTATTATTACATACATATTATATATATATATATATATGGTACTATATATATACTATATAATATATATATATATATATATATATATATATATATATATATATATATAGTATATATATATATATATATATATATATATATATATATATATATATATATATATATATATATATATATATATATTTATGGTGTGTAGGGTTTCCCATGACATTCCAGTGCCTAATGGTTAGTCTTTCTCTTTGTGTACATATCCACATTCCTCCTCCAGACAACATCTTACAGACACCATCTTATATCCGCATATCATATTCACATACTTAAATCACACTCCTCTTCTAGACAACATTTTACAGACATCCCTATTATTTATATCCCCATGTGTGGGGGGAGAAAGAATTCCCACAACATGTGTTCTGCGTGTCGTACAAGGTGACTAAATGGACAGTGGTAATTGGGTTGGCTGCCCACTGCTACTTATCTTTTGCCAGGAATGCTAATGTATGCTTCTGAGAAGGTCGTGATCGCCGTAAGCGATCTTTTATCATTCTGCGAAATTGTATGAATCATTTGGGTTTATGAAATGTCAGAGGAATAAATGAGGAGGAGAAGAGGAGAGAGAGGTGATGGATTTATTTAGAAAGGGTAAATTTGATTTGCTTGCTGTGACTGAAACAAAGATAAAAGGAAACGGTGAAAATGAGTGGTGTGGTGTGAAATATGTATGTGTTGGTATGGAAATTAATGAGAGTGGAGAGTAGGAGTTGCAACTCTTATGAGTGGCCTGTGGTATAGAGCTATTGTAGATTTTGTTTGTGCGAGTACTAGAATTCTGATGTTTAAATTTAAATTTGAAAAGGTCAAGGCATGTGTGGTTGTGGCATATGATCCATCTGAGAGTAATGCTGAAAAGAGTGTAATTTTCTGGGATAATTTGAATGATGTTTTAAATAAAGTGACTAGGAGCTTCAGATTGATTGTGATGGGTGACCTAAATGGTTGGATATGTGATCTAAAAATTGATGGTATAACAGGTGGCTTTGGGGTGTCGAGAGAAAATGATAATGATAGGAAGGTGATTGATTTCTATGAGAAGAGAGGTATGTGCGTAAGTAATACTTTCTTTAAACACAAGAGTATTCATAAGTATACAAGAGTTGGTGTAGGTAGAGATGATATAGAGAGGAAAAGTGTGATTCATTTTGTGTTGTTGAAAAAGAAGATGTTGAACTATGAGTTGGATGCTAAATCAGTGAGAGGGTTAGGAAAGGGATTACCGGATCATTAGGTTGTTTTATGTAAAATTAGGCTAGGGGGGGAGCTTGGATAGAGAGGAAAGTGATAAAGAAGGAAGTGGGTGGAATTAAGAATGAGAAGTTGAATGAATAAGGTAATAAAGATAAATATTTAAGAACGCATGGAAATAAATCAGTTGAATGTGAGCAAGTTGAAACTAAACAAATCTGGAAGCAAATGAAGGAAGCGGTTGTTAGAGTGCTAAAGAAATAAGTGGATGTGCTAAAGTAGGAAGTAAGAATGTTAGCAGTGAGTGACGGAAGCAAGAGGTGATGCAAGCGGTTAAAAGTAAAAAAGAAGAGTGGTTAAAAGTACTAAAACCAATGATGAGGTCTCACAAGAAAGATGTTTGGATTTATATAAGGAGGAAGAAAGGAATATTAAAAGATGCATACGTTTAAGGAAAAAAAGAGGTAAAATGAACAGTTTGGAAGGAGGATAAATGGGTACTTACAAAGGAACAGGAAGCTCTTCTGGATTTAAACACGGAAGGATAAGAATGAGAATATGAAGAATCTGCTTAGAATAATGAATATGGTTGGTGCTTTCGTAACTGATGAATTGTATGCAAAGAGGGTGTGGAGGGAACACTTCGAAAATCTATATAACATTGGCAGTAATAAAGAGGTGATAGTGAATGTGCGTGGCTTTGTTGGTGCAAGAAGGGATAGGTATTTTGGGGATGAGGTTATTAGTAAGGAGGAGGTAATGGGTAGAGTGAGAAAGTTGGTGAATGGTAAATCTGCAGGTAGTGATGAAATTATTGGTGAAATGATCAAGAACGGAGGCGAGATGGTGATTGAGTGGATTTGAAAGTTGTGTAACAAAGCGTTTATTATGGAGGGTATAGTTCCGAGGGATTGGAAGAGGGCAGTAATAGTACTCTTATATAAGGGTAAATGAGATATGGGTAACTGTGGGAATTATAGGGGAATTAGTTTACTGAGTGTTGTAGGGAAGATATATGCTGGTATTTTGATCGAAAGTTTGAGTCGAGTGACCGAGGGATTGATTGGAAAAGAACAAGGTGCGTTTAAAAGTGGTAGAGGATGTGTATGGATCAAATCTTTGCATTGAAACAAATGATTGAGAAATTGAGAGAGAAGAAGAATAAATTGTATTTAGGTTTTATGGATTTGCAACAGGCGTATGATAAGATTAATACGGAAGCTCTCTGACAGGTGTTAACGATATATGGTGTTAGTGGTAGGCTTCTGAATGGAATCAAAGTATGTATGATAATAGTGAAGCGTGTGTAAGAATAAATGGAGTTGAAAGTGATTAGTTTAATATTAATGGCGGAGTGAGGCAGGGATTTGCTAAGCCTCCCTGGTTATTCATTTTGTATTTTGATAAGTTATGATAGAATATGAGGTGGGGGCGGCAGGGAAAGGTGTTAGAATGATGAAGAATGGAAGAGAGTGGAGGGTGACCTACCTATTATATGTGGATGATTTGGTTTTGTGTGGCGAATCTGAAAAGAGTTCAAGAGGATTGGTAGAGTGATTTAGCAGGGTGTGTAAAAAGAAGGGTTTGAAAATAAACGTAGATAAGAGTAAGATTATGGTTGTGATTGAGGACAGTCCTCGGGGTGAAGTTATGTTAGATGGTGAGCAACTGGAACAAGTATCAGAGTTTAAATATTTAGGATACGTGTTGGATGAAAAGGGAACGGATGATGCAGAGTGTAGAAGAAAGTTATGAATGATAAGGAGGTGGCTGGTGCAATTAAATCCTTGGTGGATGTAAAGGGACTAAGTCTTGAGTGCGCTAGTGTCCTTAATGAGTATATGTTGTTGCCTGTTTTAATGTATAGTAGTGGAACTATAGTCTGGAATAAGAGGTATAGATATAAAGTTCAATGTGTTCAGATGGTCAATCTTAAGGGCGTGTTAGGTGTAAGAAGAATTGATAAAATGAAGAATGAACGCATTGGGAAGTTGTGTGGTGTGAAAAAAGGAGTAAATTAGGGAATAAATAAAAGAGATGGTTTGGTCATGTGGAAAGGATAAATGATAGTCGGTTGGTTAAGCCGATATATAATGGTGAGTGTGCTGGGAATCAACTGGCTAGGAGACCGAAGAAAAAGTGGATTGAGTCAGTGAAGGAATGCCTGAAGGAGAGGAATGTGAGTTTGTCAGATGCGAGAAGAGATGTGCCTTATAGGAGTGAATTGCGGGGTTTTGTGAGGGGGTATGGTTGTAGCCCACTTGGGCCATGGGATGAATCCTACATTGACGATATGCCACAGTGAAGATCCGTCGCGTTCCCGTGAAGTCCTAGGGCTGAATTTTCTGACTGCGACGAGTTCTCACTTAAGGGTAACAAAGGGGCTCTGAGGCTGGGCTTTCTTTTTGACTTGCCTCATACTCTTCTACTACTTTTCTGTTTCCGGTACATGTGACGCACCCTACCCCCACTCAATGGGGAAAGAAGTTGAGTGATTATGATGATTATATATATATATATATATATATATATATATACTATATATATATAAGAAAGAAAATAGAATATATATATATATATATATATATATAGTATATATATATATATATATATATATATATATATATATATATATATATATATATATATATATATATCTGCTCCCTGCTCCTCTCCTATGGGGAACGGGCTATCTCGAGGTATTGTGCCACCACAGCAGGCCAGACCCACAGATCCGTCAAGTCGAAAGTGTCAAAGTTATGTATGATGTCCGTCAGATCCGAGCAGTTTTGTAAGAAGAACTCTGTGTCATCGTTTGTCTGTGAGGGGCATCTTTGACAGTAACGGGAGGGAGCGTTATGATAACTATGTTTATGTTCCTGAAGGGATGGGCGGTGCCCAGATCGAAGGCGGGGCAGCATCACTCTGGTTGGTTTGACGATTTAAGCAAAGCTTTGTGAGAGATATTTCAGGTATGCGAGTTTGAAGTACGGTATTGATTGGATCTTCAGAGATCGCTCTTTATGTTAATTGGGTGTGGATGTGTTTGATAATAGATATGTCTGAGGGTGGAGGGGAAAGCGTATTGTATATGCTAAAATAGTACATGCTGGTGTAATTTTTTTATTTCTTGGTGTCGGGTGTTCTGTAATGTTTGGTACAGGGGGTGTTCGTTTGAGAGTGTTTTGCTGTAAAATTGGCATCCTATTTTGTCGAAATGGTCCTCTATTGGAAGGATTTTCGTGTCTGTGTGCAAGTGATGGATGGGAGTCGAGGGAAGACAGTCTGTTATTACTCTTAAAGCTCTGTTTTGCACGATTTCCAGATTTTTAATGTTGGTCTTTGATATTGTTGGAGTCCAAGCAGGCGATTAATAGTTTAATATGGGACGGTGATGTTGTCGGAAAATTATTGTAATGGATTCTTTGTGTTCGCCAAAATGATTGTTCCGGTTAGCGCTTTCGTCATATTCAGATTATGTGTGACTTTGGAGATGTTGTTTATGTGGGAGGTGAATGACGTGTTTATCGAAAGTCAGGCCGAGAATGGTGGGTTGCTTATTAAGAGGGGGTCTGTTCTTTGAGAGGAGAATTGTTGGATGGATTTTAGCCTGTTTTATGTTAGATTTCAGTAGTATGATATAGTATTTTTGGCGAGGAGACTGTCATTTTGTTTGTAGTTTGCCGTTGTTTCAGTTGGTTTATATAATGCTGCAGTTCTTATCTTGCTGTAATTATGGAGGGGCTATGAGCTGTGATTGGGAGATCGTCTGAGTAACTACAACTTTTTACAGAGGGGGGGTTGGCGTGGGTTGTGGTATGTCATACATAAAAAGCTTAAAAAGTGTTGGCAACAATACTTCACCCTGTGGGACTCCATTGAATAATTTGTGTGTTCGAAAGATATGGCACCCCTGTACGACTCTTATTACCAGACTAAAAATTTGCTATTATTTTATTGTCATTGATTCTTATTCCAGTGTTTAGTACTTTGCCTATTAACAGGTGACGATGGACTGTATCAAATACCTTGTTTATGTTGTAATCGGTTCTTGTTCCACTATTTATCTGGTTCCTTTGTTGTTATTAGCTTTTAACTGTTACGCGAGGTCAAGGTTCTCTTTGGAGAAGTTCCCAGCTCAAAATAACACTAAATTAGAGAGGAAATTAAGTAACACGAATAATGTAAATTTTCAATATAATAAACAATAAATATAACCCACTTTATGAATTTTATTCCTATTGCTAATCCTAAATCTAACCTATTTCTAAAATAATATATATATATATATATATATATATATATATATATATATATATATATATATATATATATATATATATATATATATATTATATATATATATATATATATATATATATATATATATATATATATATATATATATATATATATATATATACATATATATATATATAGTTGGTTATTATATATATATATATATATATATATATATATATATATATATATAGTATATATATAAATATATATAGTATATATATATATAGTATATATATATATATATATATATACCTATCAAAATTATGTCCCTTTTTAAATATAATCATTAAATTCGGTTCAAAATATATACAGTCAAACTTTATGGCAAAATTTATATACAAAAGATGTGGAACCGATACTCTTCCTGGTTTAAACTTTACCAGGTTCAGCCTTATTTTCCGTCGTAACTCCTTCGTCGTAAATCGTGAATGAGTGTCGTGATTTTGAGATCAATACTCCTTTTATGCCGTTGCAATTTCCTTCTACTGTTTTCCTTTGACCGATAATGCCCGAAGGTTCCGGACAATAGCTAGCAGTCATCCCTTTATGAGACACAAAGGTCAGCCTGATATGGTTCCCTTTAGATATGCCCAATGATCGATTCAGTCACAACAGTAAGATTTTGCCCAATTATTCCGTTGTTACTGATAATGTTAATCACTGACTTAGTTGATGTGAGTAATATGCCTCACACCTTCTGCTCGTTCCAAGTTTAGAGCCTAGTTTGGCCTCACACTGGTTCTCCTAGTAAGGCCTCACACTGGTGGTCCCACGTTGGTCCCACACTGGTCCCTTATAAATAAAAATAACCCATCGTAAACGTTATTGACAAAAATAATAGCACAAATAATAATAATAATAATAATAATAATAATAATAATAATAATAATAATAATAATAATAATAATAATAATAATAATAATAATAATAATAATAATAATAATAATAATAATAATAATAATAATAATAATAATAATAATAATAATAATAATAATAATAATAATAATAATACCTGTCGGTACTACTAAATAAACGCATGCATTCATATTTACAATTCACACATGCACAAACAACAAATACAACATCTATTTTCGCGTGTCACCTATACCTTCCCAGTTATACTAATAAAAATAAAGATAAAATTTATAATAATCATAGTTATGATAGATAATAATATAATAACGGGTCATAACAAATAAAAATAATCCTAATAAATATAAATGCACTAAAAAAAACACCATAATTTCAACTCGCAATTTTACTCTTACAATTTCATATTCCAGCGTAACTTAACCTCACGTGTGTGTTTCCTTTATACTTTCTGTACATCAGAGTCCTCACACACAGACAAAGACATGCACGTATCCGCTCACATACAAATCAATATATACATATATATACATATACATACACATACATACATACACATATACATACATACCAAAATCACTTTATTTGAAATATTCTTTTATTAACGCTTCATATAATTATACTAATCTTTCCGTTAACCTACATACGTTAGCTTTCTACACAAATTCCCTTAAATATACACGAATTTAAATAATCATTATGCACAAATTCAAATCCCATCCGTTTAACACATCCTATATATTTAATTTAAGCACTTCCTATTTTACTACTAAATTCTCAATTTCAAAAATCTCAAACAATTTAACCTTAACTCAAAATCCCGAATTATCAGATTGCTAAATATTTGAAATGCCTTTAAAATTTCCTCTGCGTAAATCCTAGTTTTAACACTTTTGAATTTGTTTACTATTCAAATAAGATACCTAATGTATTTGAAATACCTTTAGCACTTGAAAACACCTAGGACTAATTTTTCCAATATTGGTAACAGAATGAACTTTGCTTCTCTTAAAATGACATAAAATGATCAAATTTTTACTAGTTAAATTTTTATTTGAGAAATATCCTTACCCGAAACCTGGGGAAACACTGGAACTTTAAACAAGTTAAGTAGAACTCCTTTTGTGGATTACTCAACACTGATCTTTGATAACTTTTTGACAGCCCAATTTGGTCACAATTTATCGGACTCTCACAATTTAAATTCCTTTTAACAACTGTGCGAGATTCTCGGTTTAACTCTTTCCAAAAAGACAATATATCCTATATGAAAAAAGCTATAACTATTCCTTGGTGTTTTCGTTGGTTTATTACAATGTCTATTTCTGCTAGGAGAGTATGGCAGGGTGGCAGGTTTTGGTTAAAACCTGTGAGGATGTTTTGTGTCAGATCGGTTAGAAGTGTGGTGGTGGAGTGTTTTTGTCTAAAACCGTGTTGGGTATATGAGATGAGGATAAGAGGGGAGATTCAATTCATGATTAGTCTTTCGAAAACTTTAGATATTGTAGATAGTAAAGAGAATATATAGAAGAAGAAGAGAAGAAGAAGAAGAAGAAGAAGAAGAAGAAGAAGAAGAAGAAGAAGAAGAAGAAGAAGAAGAAGAAGAAGAAGAAGAAATATTGGGTGGTTTGTTAGGTT
>JABUQX010001204.1:27500-30000 GCA_015478945.1 Trachelipus rathkii
TATATATATGGAATTTATTTATTATTATAATCTACAAATTACCATTTGTTTTTTGTTATTTGTTATTTTTATTTTTATTATATTTTTATTTTAATATTTTGATTTTTAATTTTTTTTTTTAATGTATTTGGTTATTTGAGTTATATTTTATTTTTATTATTATGTTATTATTATTATTATTATTATTATTATTATTATTATTATTATTATTATTATTAAAATATTTTTTTTAATATATTATTATTATATATTAATTATTATATAATTATTATACTATTCAACATCGATTGTCGCTTATTATTTATTCGTTTGAGAATATTTTAATATCAGCTCTAATTTAAAGTGGTGAGATTACATGTCCTTTCCAATTTTGTCAAAGATATTTGGAAATCCGCCTTCGTCAGATTGATTCTATTAAGGACTACGCTCGTAAAAGCAACGTATAGAACAACCGCTTTCCTGAACTTTAATGCCTAATAGTTTCGCCGCCTGGCCACTCTCAGGTATCATACAGGAGACGAGTTCAAAGCTAATTTAAATAATCATTGATGAACAAAAAATGTTATTTAAAATATAAATGGTGAAGTTAAAACTGAAAAGTTTAATAACTAATGTATAATCTAAGATCCTTAAATAATAAATATACATCAGCAAATTTATTCTAGGCCAACCGGTAAAGAATGTTCAAAATTTTTTCCATTTGCATTGTATTATGATGTTGATATCCGGTTCTTGTGGCTTTTTGAGTTAGATAGCGTACTAAGCAGCCTCGATTCAGCGAGAATTTCCCGCGTCGGTGTAAGCATGTCAAACATATTACGAAAGGTGTGGATTGGGTTTTGGGAGTTCCTGTTGTGTTCTGTCAAGTGTTCAACCAGATCTCTTACTGGGCCTGTCATTATGGTGTTGTGATACGCGTAGTTTGAGGAATTGTAGTACTACCCGATGTAAGAGGGCATTAAACAGCCCATCTTTATTACAGTTAAATTGGTATAGCGTATAATTGAACGCTCTGACATGAGTCTCCACAATAACTACTTATGTAACCATCTGAGTGCTTTTTAGAAAACATAGGAAGAAACGTGAGGCTGGTGTTGGAAAGTTTTTTCTAATGGCTTGGTGAGTAACATCGCTAAGGTTTGTTATCTTCTTTAGTTTTTAGATTTTGGGACTCTGATGTGGACTCACTCGACTATTTCTTAACAGATATTACTTTCGATTAACTAGGCTATCCAATATTTTTTCCACTATCTACTAGACATTGAAATTCGTTCTATTATCTTCTTGCTTTTGAAATAATAAGCTATTATAAAAGTTTTAATGATTTTATCTTACTTATCTTTTACCTAAGTTATTATTAGCAAGATTCTTTTTAATTCTTGGAGCTTCTGCGTTCAAAAGTTTCCTCTCTCAGTATAGAGTAATGCGCGTAAGTGCTTTGTAATGCAGTAAAGTTTGGTTAATATTGGGGCAATTTTGTAATGTTAGGGATAATGTGAATCTGAAATTAGTCCATATACTCGGTTACAACTTGTCAGTAGGTTTGACGTCAATACTTGTGTGAGGCTCACTTTGGGAACAAAGAAGATGCTTATATGTCATAAAAAATTGGAATTAGGTAGTTATTTTAGATTTTTTCAAAGTACTTTTAGGACACTTTTAAATTTTGTTTCTTCAATACGACATTAACTTTCTCTTATCACTGTATCTGTATTTGACCGACTGCAAGTGTTCTATCAGATCATATTCGTCTGGGGATTAAATAGAATATATGATTTGCTTATATATTAAGTTTTCAATATAGGCGACCTAGGGTATTATATTCAGCGATAAAGCTGTTGGCTCTCCCAGCTAGGCAGAGACTCTATGAAAGACTATCCATCCTGAATATATGTTTTTTCCATCGAAATTCAGAAGAGGAGTCATAGTGTGCCTTTGTTAACAAAGATTCATTTTTAAAAGCAGATTATCGGGCGGTATTTTAGAGGTTGTAATGTAAGGATGGTGGTATAATTTTCTGTCCATAGTTCGTCTTCAATCTGTATCTCTCACAGGTAGTTTTGGTAAATAAGTTTCTTTCAACTAGCTACAACGAATAAATATCTTGTCATGGAGGTGTTTAAATTGTTCAGATCTAATTTAAGTAAAATTTTTTCAGTACTTTTAACCATATTTCTTGAGTCAATGTACGGACGGGATAATGTCATTTAAATACTGTGCAATGTCGTGAGTTACAGTTTCCGCGCATGTTTTAAAATATGGTCTGAATAATTTCTGAATTCTTCTGAATTCACTAAAGATGTGAGAAGTGGCTATTGTTGTAATGAACCCTTTGATTTCTTCGAATTTTTACCATTTAATACTCTATTGTCCTGTATTTGGCGAGATTAACGCCTTTAAATTTATTGAGATTTTTTCCAGATCAACTTCGTCTTTATAATATTTATGCAATTGTTATATAATTTTTTGATATTTATTATTGAATTATATTTTTAAGTTT
>JABUQX010001204.1:35000-72849 GCA_015478945.1 Trachelipus rathkii
GTTGCTTGGGACAAATTTAAATAAATAATTTTTTTAGAAAGTAATTTATAAATGGATTTTCTTTTAGGTATACGCGAAAATAAGTATCGTGTTAAGTAACCAGATGGTCATCCTCGCTTGCGGATTATGCAAAGTTCAACCCTGAGAAATATGATGTATATCGGATTAGTAGAAAAAAAATATGCATATTTCACTTTTTTTCAAATAATTATTATAATGTCTGAAATGATTGTCAATTATCATAAGCCTATAAAATGAAACAAAATGTAAAATATGGAATCAGGAACATATGAGTTTGTTTTACATTATTATCATGTTTACAATCCGCTCTTGGAGTTTGGTCCGTCTTTCTTGCCCGACTCCATCGACTGAGGAAAAAGTAATAATTATATACTTCAAGACATTATATATTATATTATATTACTACAATAATATATTATTATATAGTAGTAGTACAGGGTAAATATAACTATTTATTTAGATATAAAGTAGTATAAGAAGTAATTTAATAGTTAGTATATATTAGTGTAGAGCTTTACTCATATTCACTCTTTATATCTACCCTTATCATTATTGTGACCCTAGCATAACTACTATATCCTCTTTTAGACGCATTATCTATAATACTTAATGTTATAATGGTAGGTATTTAGGACTTGATTTTATATAATATATCGTCAATTAAATAATTATTACTATATTAGATATATAGATATAATTATATATATACGGTAAAGAAGCAAAATACATCCCTTTGACCAGTCATATACCTATTATAATACTATAATTTTATATGGATGCTTGCCCTCTCCGATCAACACAAATAGAGGACTGTCAACATAAGAATTCGTGAAGTTTATTCTCTATAAATTGATAATGCATTAATATATATTGATATATTATAATTCCTTTATTAAGGGTATATATATATATTAGATATATTATTATATTAGTAGTGGTGATTTATGTTTGATTTTATTTAGTGTCCTGTAGTCACTATATAACACCTATATTATATATATTATATATATATATATATTAGTATATATATATATGTAATATATTATATATATATATATATATAATATTATATATATATATATAATATATAGTATATATATATATATATTAATATATATTATATATATTATATATATCTATAATATTAAATATATATTACAGCGTAGCGCTAGAAAGATGTATATTTCATAGATGAATACGTCATCGTAAGATATAATGTATAATTACGTCATCATAATGGTAAAAGCGCTTAAAAGTATATTATATATTATATAGTATAGATATGTATATATTCGCCCTAGTGCACGTATCACTGATATTATTACTATATATATATATATATTAATATTACTTATTGAATAATTAAGCCGCATCACACATATATATGAAAGCCATACATTAAATACATATATTATGAATAAGTAGTAATATATCCAGTAAAAACTCAATTTTATATAAGTTATAAATTTTATTATATATACTAATTATTATAAATCGGCATATATTGGCTATCCCTCATATAAAGAAACAGTATTAGTCAATATCATATATAACTATTCATCAACTACTTATGGTATAGTACGTCTACCTAGTGTATATCTTCACTCATATGGTATTTGTATATATGAATAAATGATATTTGAGTATATATAATAATTTATACCTATGATAGACTAGACTTATATACAAGCTATATAGGTATATTATAGCTATATGGGAATATACAGTATTAGAAATATATAATATATATATGTTAGTCAATGTACTATGTGTACCTATATATAATATATATTATAGTATAATTAACTATATAAATAAATATTACTAAAAAGTATATGATATTATATGTATGTACTAGCTATGTCATATAAATATAATATATTCCTGTACGATATATAAAAATTATATATATAGTGAAAGTGAATTATATTAGGGTACTATATATATAATCTACATATTAAATACAATATATAATATATATATATATATATATAGCGTATTGTTTGCGACGGTACGCACCGGTTAGGAGCACAGGAACCTCTTTTGAATATAAAATTCTAGAAAAGAAAAAATTTGTTTCCACTGAAATTTATTTATTATATGTAAAATAGACTATTACAGGTCACGAGTATTTTGTGAGGAAAGTTTTTCCGACATCAATCGGTGTCGTGCTTTTTATCGTACTCTTTTTATTTTTTGTTTTTTTTTTAAAATATAAATCTGGAAAGTTTGATAATTTTTTATTCCAAATATTACTGTAATATAAGACACGTTTATACAAACTTTCGATCATTTGATACTCCTCTGTAATTTAAAAAAAGGAAACTATTTATAAATATAGATATAGTACTATATATATTAATATGATATATATATCTATTATGTAATTTGAATAAAGCATATAGATTGTTAAAATGATTAAGAGAACTTCATATGTATAGACTAGAATGGATATTAAATCAACATAATTTATTATATTTGATCGGTTTTAATAACATAAGATTGTATAAAAGATTAAACTTTGAAAGATGAATGCAAGTTTATATTGATACAGCTTTCCCATACTCAGCTTTCCTACTTGTCATCTGCTGGTATAGATAAAAATATAATTTTTTGATATATGTAATAATGCTGGAAAACTGCATGCAATGAAATACAAAAACGAAAATGAATCAACCTTTTGGAAACGCAAGCCGTTTCAAGTAACACTTTTAAAAATTTGTAGCAAGTCGTATGATGGCTTCAATTAAGAATATATTTCTATTTCTGTGGTATTAAATATTGATGCATAACTTTAACTATGTTGGGTTAAACGGTAAAGCGATCGGTTTGTGTAGTGGAGGTTTTGAGCTCGATTCCTCATTCGAATCCCTAGGGAGCAACTCCCTATAGAGCTCTCCTCCTAGATTAAAGCAGTGCCTTTGAGGTATAAGATTTATTATAAAAAAAAATATTAAATTATCGAAAAAGATCGCTGGTGAATGCATTTCTTGTTGTCAAGTGTTACTAGTATATGAACTATATTTTTTGTTAAATTTGAAATTTGTCTGTACTCTCTCTCTTCTCTGTTCTTTTAATATAAATGAGTAGCTTATCAAGATTCAACTAATTTGATGATACTATAAACCAATCACTAGTAATATTTAATATGAAGGATGCGCCGTCTACTGAGTATGCAATTTCTGACGTTTTAACAGAAGGGATCATAACTGTCTGCTTACAAGATACTGTAAATATCTGATTTTTTTTTTCTAATTCCACAAATAAATTTCTATTTAATTTACAATATGTAAGATACTATATAAAGTATTTATCTATAACGGATTATTGTTCTAACTCGATGAATTACTTCACTGAGAAAATAAATTAATAGTAGTTGCCACCAATATCAGCAACAGAGGTAGTCAAACAATATTATCTTCTTTGGTTTTTTTGGAGCATATGTCTAAAGTAATGGATAAATTACTAAAAACGTATTGTCATTTTAAACTAGCAATATTTCGATTTAAAACTCAAATAGAAAATGAAACAAATGAGCAGACATAAGCACACCTACAAACACACACACACACACACATATATATTATATAATATAATCTATTATAACAATTATAAATATGCTATACAATACTAATATATATATATAATATAATATGAGTAATATGACTTATATAAGACGTACCTTTATCTTTATATATATTAATAACTTTTAATTACAATATTATGGTATATACATAATAATAATATACCTATATATATAATAAATATACAGATTATATGTGAATTCAAAACTATCAGAACACATATATATATATTATAAATATTTGATATTATGAAATCAAATGATATACTATATAATATCTAAGTACTCTAAAATTTTATAAATACTATTCCCTTAAATATATATATATATATAATATACCCATATAATTATATATACCGATTATACATAAGTATTTTTATCATATATACCTCACTCCATTATATTAATGTAAATAATAGTCTGATACTAGTAACTATTATAATAACTATGCTTGGATTTCATTAAAATAAGAGTATAGTATTATTATATCAGGATTACGTACATAGATAAGTGGGATTAGAGTATGAAGTATATGTATCTCCGTACCTATTTATATTATATATATCCTAATAATATAGTACTAGTATAACTAACTTAAATAATATAACTAGGTAGTAATAACTATATGTCTATACTGAAAAAATTAATAATCTATATCCGCACTTTCTTCAGTTCCTTGGATAGATGTATACTACTGGGTAATAGTACCGATGCTTATTTATGTGTATATTTTTTTTTAGTTTAATTCTAGTATTATATAAAGGCATAGTGATTATACGAAGACTAAATCTAAATTTCATAAATTTTTATTAGTGAGAGTAATTGTTAATTTTTAAAACCTAATTTACTTAATTAATTCTAATATATATATAGTAACTTGGAATTATTATCACAGTTACTTTGAGTGTAGGCTAGTAACGTATAGTGAGATACTACTATATTATACATATATCTATTATATATATATATATATATTATAACTAATATTATATATATACCTAATGTCAACTATTCGTCTAAATACCTCAATTAGATGTACACAGTTGCAGATTGCATAAAGTGTAGGGTTCAAATACAAAGCCAAAAAAAACCTATTGATAAATATATAAATATAAGTGAATAAAAAAAAAGTAGAAAAAATCTTTCCAGTGCTGTCAAAACAACTATCTTTAACCTAATGGTCCTGCAACTATCCCTCTTTGATCTTTGAATCAATAATCTATTATATTTGTATTTTTAACAATTTTTAATTAACTTTAAATATTGTCTCAAAGATGGTTGTAAATTATGCTGGAATATATATTTAACATTTTTGTAATTAGTAAATAATAACAATGATTCACCATTAAGCAAAGACATTTTCCTAGATAAAAATTTAATTGCAATTTTGTGTGATGGTAACGAACCACATAACATTAAAAACAGAGAGGCTATAAAATTAGTCTATGTATTAATAATATTAATATTATATATATCTAATATATATAGAGTTGAGTTATATCTATATTATTAATATATAAATATATATAATAACTACTTTATTTATTTATATATATATATATATTCATATATAGAGTAACATAATTAATGAGGTATATAACTACATATATTTATATGACTAACGGGACTATTTATTATCTAATTTATATTATACTAGTGTTATGACAGTTAGTTATTATATATACGGTCTACTGAATAATACTAATAATATATATATATATATAATATTATATATATTTCTATAATAATACTATACGTTATATATATATATGCGGCCTATACCTATATATATATGCTATAATAACTACCTATACTCACGTATAGCAGGCTAATAGTATCATTTCGTACTATATAATATCTTAATATATAATTTAATTAATATATATATGATATATATATATAACTATATATATATTATACTATACTTGTTATAACTATTTGTACTATAATATACTATTACTATACTAACTATATTACCTCTTATATTCATTATATATATTTATTACTTAATCTTTATTATATACAATATTATTTATATAATATATATAATATATATAATATATATATACATATATTATATATAATATATATATATTATCTAATATTTATATATATATATTATTCATTATCTATTTTATTCTTATCTATATTTACTTATATCTTAATAATGATATAGTATTATAAATAATATATTATATATGATAGTATATATATTATATTTTATCTATTATTAATATACTATCTATATTATATAGAAATACTATAATTAATACTATAATTAAATATTCTATATAATAGTATATACTATTAATATTTATATCTTATAGCATATTATAAATATATATAACTTTATAATATAATAATTCTAAAATTCTTACCCTTATATTATTAATACTAATTATTTTATATATAATATAACCCATATAATACTATATAAAAGTCAACTCTTCGTCTAAATCCTTCATTAAATATCAATACACCTATTGTATTAAATTAAATAATAAATTAAATACACCAGAGAATATCATATTGAATAAAACAATAATAAATACATAGATATAAAAAAAAGGCACAAATCTGTCAGACTTCAATACTTTTTTCAAAAATTAGTCTTCAAGGAGGAACCTCTTTATAAATAATTAATTATATTTTATTTAGATCAATTTTATAACTTTAACATTGTCCACAAAGTATGGTGTTGTAATTATGCTGGAATATATATTAACATTTTCAATTAGTAAACTAATAAGCAATGATTCCACCATTAAGCAAAGACATTTTCCTAGATAAAAATTTAATTGCAATTTTGTTATTATTATATAAGTATTATAATGTTATATTAGTTAATTTTATTTTGGTGCAGATCGTTTTACCACAATGATTATTGTTATTAATGAAGCGTTTTTAATGGACTTCTGTCCATCATTGAGCAAGTATATTATTATTCTAAAGGGACGTGTTAAAGGTGAGTTTTTAGATCATTATGCCTTGTATTAAATTTATTATATATATATACTATATATGAATATATATATCTATGACCTATATATATATCTATATACTATATATACTATATATTAAATAGTATATTATTATACACATATAACCCAAGGACCTTCTCGAAGGGTCCCACTGACAGGTTCGTGAGCCTTTACTAGAAATATATTTATATATATATTAATAGTATATATATATAGTGTATATATATATATCTATTATATATCTATATTATAATACTCTATATATGTATATTTATGTATATATTCAGTATACGTATATATTTACATATAGTCGACTATTATATATTATATATATATATTAATTTAAGTATAGATTTTTTTATATATATTAATATCTAATTTATTTTCTTTTTTAGTGAATTATATATTATTAATATTAAATTAAATATAGATTTTTATATATTTATATCTAATAATACTAAAGTTATATTACAATATAATTATAACTATAAGTAATTAACCAATTACTATTTTAATAAACTTTTAGGTGTATGATTAATATATCAATATAATATATATTTAAAAATTACTTAAATATTATTTTTTTTGCTTTAAACATATAATAAACTAAATTAAATACTTAATATATCTATAATTATTTTTATATAATATTATTTATATTATTTAAAATTATTATTAATTAGAACAATAATAAAATTACAAGTATTAATATTTTATAATAAAATATTTTAATATTATTATTAAATAATAATATATACAATATATTTTAATAAATATAATATTAAATATTATATAATATATTAAAATAATAATAAAATAATATATATAATTTCTTGATTTTAAATAAGTATTAATTTATAAAATATATAATATATATTATTATTTATAAAATTAAATATATTTTTAATATAAATAATTATTCTATAATATAAATCAATATTTATATAAAAATAAAATATATTATTATAATAAAATTAAATCTTTGCTTATAATTTTTTTTTAATATTACAAATTTATAAACATTTTAAATATTTATTAAAAAGTATTTCTATGTAAAATTTTCATATTTCCAAATCTCAAATATAACATATTTCGGAGAGGTTTTATTATATATATTATAAATTATTTAATATTATACATATAATTTTATATTTAATTATATAAATTAATATATAATAATAACATTATATGATAATATTAATCTTTAAATATTAAATCATTATTAATAGATATTATAAATAATAATAAATAATTTAAAAAATAATTAAATAATTATCAATATATATTCTTCTTTTTAATACCTTTCTAACACATCTATATTTTCAATATTAAAAATATAATTATATATTTATATTTAAATATTATAAAAACTTAGTCATAAAAATAAGCATACTCATTTTTGAGAATTTTAATATAAATAAAAAAAAATATTATCTATGTTATTTCCTCATTATAAAAAGAATTATTAAATTAATTTAAATTAATATATTAATATATACTTATGAAGAATAATATTTTTTAATTAAATTAATTTTATAATTATTTACGATTTAAAATAATATATATATATTAACTACTATATTATTATTATACCTAATTACACTTCCTACTATATATAACATTTTATAATTCAATATATTATTATATTTTTATAATTATGTTTATTATATTGTATAAAATATTTTGAATATTATTATATATATATAATTATATTATAATATATACTTATAAAAATATTATAAAATTAAAAAAACATTAATAATAATTAATTAATATTATTTAAAATTATATATATTTAAATATTATATTGTATTTTATTTTATTTTTTATCCCCCCAAGAAAATAAATATATTTACTCACTAATACATAAAATATATTAATAACGTAATATTATTTTACAAATGCTATTAGTATTACTATTTTTTTTATTATTACCCCATTTCATTTTTTTAATGGATATATCGTAGTGTAAAATAATAAATAATCATATAAAAATAAAAAAATAAATACTCCAATAAAATTAAAATACTCATCTAATTAATAATTATTATTTTCCTCCTCCTCCTCATCCCTACTTACTACGGGGGAGGGAAATAGGATATAAAATAATAATATAAAATAATGAGGGGTGAGTAGTATCCTTATTATTACCCCTTACTCTATATACCTATACCTAAATATAAGATCGGTTTGTTTTCCATTTTCATTATTCATAATATTATCTATATTTTATGTCTATTTTTAATCAATAATTATATAGTAGATTTATGGGCTTATATTTGAGTACATAATTATAATTTATAAAAGTATATTTTTAACTCAATGGTCTAATCTAGAGATGTTAAATAACGTAGCTTCGGTCCTTAATTTTATTCTGTATTTACTCCACGCCTTCCTAATGCTTGTTTTAATACGAAATCGAAGAATGTATTATCAATAAGACGGCTTTGATCTTATGTATAAACACTTTAGTGAGAATTTGATTGACTTCAATTTGCCATGGGAAAGAAGACTAAACCAGTCAAATATTAATCATTTTAATTTCATTTTAGAGTTTCCCTTGTCAATTGGATATAGTATATATATATATAACACACCATACCCGCTATAGCAATAGATAATAAACTATAGTTCATATAAGAAGATCAGATTACCTAGATTATGTTAAATCAACGAACGTCATCTATCACTCTGTAACATACTTCAAAAATGAAATTAAATGGAATTACTAAAGAGTAACTTTAAAATACAATAAATACCCAAATAATATTGAGGTTGACGCATATTAAACATCCATGTACCTGATATTGATTCTATCACTCTGTAACATACTTCAATAAAAATATTAATATAATATATAAGTAAATAATAAATAATTAATATATTCGACATATTTTATTGGTGTTACATATAAGAAATAGATTACTATACTAGATATATGTTAAATCAATGAACGATGTTAAACTTATAAATATACATACGGATCAGGATTCAAATTGTGAATGAGGATGTAAATTTCTTTTATTGCGAATTTATTGATCATCGTTTTTGCACTAATAATAATATGATATTTACTATAAATAATATATATTATAATATATCCATATATATAATATTAATAATATACAATACAACGAATATTGGTTGTGCCACTGATCGCTATATTAATAAATTAATAAAATAATTACAATATAAATAACATATCATGCAAACTATAAAATATATTATATTATAAATAATATATATATTTACTACTATATATATATATATATCTATAAATATACATATAATAATATGACTATATATATCACATCTATATCAAAATAGAATACTACTTATATACAATATACGTATAAACTTAATATATATAAGTATATAATATACCTAAATAATAATATATACCTACAAATAATACATATACTGATTATAATACTATTTATAAGTATGTTATCGCTAACCGATATAATCTAAATAATTTGAGAATGCCGAGATACGATACCTACGATAACAAGTAACTTCCGAGCTAATTTTTTCAATTAGCCGATAACAGATACCGCCCATCATAGATAAACCGACTAAGCCCAAAAATTTCTCATGCTCGATACCATATAAACAGATATACACGAGATACCGAGTCTAATTATCCTATATAGTATAGCCACTAAAATAATCTTAATATTAATTACTAACTAATATATATAATAAAAACCTTATAATATATTACTTATAATATAATATATATACATAAACAAAAGAAAAAAAATATATTTATCCACACATTAATAATACGGTTACAAAATATTCTATAAAAAATCTAAAATATCCTATTCACTGTATCGTATAATATATTCAAACTTCCACATTCAACAAATTAAAATATTATGAAATATATATATATATCCATAACCGTAAAATAATAATATAATATATAATATATATAATCAATATATAATATATATATTAATACTATATCATATATAAACAAAATAATATTATAAAAGAATATATATAATGACTATATATATATAATCTATATCACCTATAATTAATTATATAAAATGCTCCATCAACCACTATTGACCTTCTAGGACGTAACCTTTATAACGTCACTAAATTAATATACTGTATATTGCTAATGACTCCCTATCAGAATATTAATCCACGTAGTACATAGACAATAACTCAGCAAAAATTTAGCCTGCAAAATATAATCACTTACGTACCCCTACATTATCTAAATTCATAACATAAAACTTACGACATACTCGTAACTTAACAGATAACCTACACTCTATGTATAAAAACAATAAACTGCAACATTAATAATTAGTTATTAATAAATAACTATATTCACTTATTAAACTACTTAAATAACACATTAACAAATATATCACACACTCTATTCTAGAAGGTGAGAGAATCAAACAATAAAAGAATCTAAAAAAAAAACTGAACGTTCCAACCAAATCACTCAAAAACAAGTCGCATATAGCCGCACTATCTTGCAATTGACCACGAATGGACAGCACTTGCCTACCCGCAACAATTATTAAAAAGAAACCGCAATGACAGTCATCAAACGATATCTTGATCACTGCGCGGAACGATTAGTTGTGCGCGGGCGAAAAACCCATTAACATTTAACTTTAATACGGAAGATTATTTTTGATAATATAACGTGAAACGACTTCCCACTAATGATAAATCACATAACAATATACACATTTCAGCTCTAACACTACTCAACGCAAATATTGTTAAACACTGGCAAGCACGACGAAAATGAAGCAGACTTAGAGAACATACCCCTCTCATCCCATAATTTTCGACTCACTGCAACGAGAGGTATGATAATGATGACCGGGGTCTTCATGTTCTCACATCATTGAAATAGTTCAGTAATAAGTTAATCTGCAGTCCAAACAGAGTCATCACGAGATCCATTGGCACAAAATCTCGTCGAAACCAAACAACCGGTTGAACTAATTCAGTCGGCCCATTACAAACCAATTTAGCTTTCTGTTCCATCGCCCCCGTTATAGCTAAAGATTAACAATCTAAATTATAAATCGACTCAAAAAGGAAAAAGAACAAAGAATACTTCACCTTCTAGCTGGACAACCATCAACATCCTCACTCTATAAGTAAGCCAAAATGACCGGAAGGTTTAACATGAAAAAGCAACAGATACAGAATGTTCCATAACATAAAAACGAAACAGTTCTAAACACATCACAGCTCTTCAGCTTCCTAAGCTGGAAATGTTTCAAACAGCAAAAAGCTTCCACCTCAAAAAACTTACTGTCAACTGTTCAGTCGCTTAACATTACCTAAACATATGAGACTCACAATTACCGCTTTAAACAAATAAAACGCTCAAAGTTAATATTTAATTTCTCTATGTCAATCATCAGATAATTAAATAGAAACAGATGATTAATCAATTACGTAACACCTTGTGTTACCACATTGCAGTTACAGGTTAAAAGAGAATAATCCGAAATAGTCGTTCCTAATTAAATTTTCGCGAAAAAGAGACGAACAACCCATTTAAAACAAAGGTACAATAAACCTGTAAATCTACCAGAAATCCTCAACTAAAATAACTTCCTATACAAGTATAAATATCATATCATAAGCAGATTCCATGGAAGAATTTCTACAGAGTCCCCAGTAAGATCAATGAAGAAACAACATATCGCAACTTTACACCCAATAATCGACTGTAGTTGCCAAATATATGCAAACAACTATCAGCCAAAGAAAAAAAGCGAAACTACGATAACTATCAGATAAATTAGGTGGTATAAAACAAGTTCAAACGCAAAAATGTTAATACCTCGACATAATTGCATTTAAGTATCAAAACATTATAGCAAAGAAAAATTATATGGCCATGTCCTATATATAACCAACATAGTGTTCCAAAGTGGAGAGAGTAAATTAGGCAATGCTGGGTACATAAAGTATTGAACAAAGATCACGATGAAACAGACTCATTCAAGCAGAAAAAAAGGCCGAAAATTGAATGTTTCACATCAAAGCACAGAAAACCTTATCACCTTTATTTAGAAAACATATACAATCTAGTGAACTAAAAAAGTTAATAACTAAAAATAAATAAGTCCTTTGGATAAAATACATCTTTTTATTAGAGGTCTGAGTCGGATGGGCTCCCCAACCAATACTATTCAACATCCCTGACAAAACCACCAAATCTTAACAAACTGTAAACTAGATTGTGTAACACCATAACGAAAATCAATAGACCAAATAACTATTTTATAAAGTCATAGTTTATATCATAAAAAATACCATTACCTATTACTTATATAATTGTAAGTATATATATATTGAAGTATATTGAAGAAAGGATTTTATAACTACATATAAATTTAAATAAATCCTACCCCTTCTAGAAATACTAAAATTATATATTTATTATTAATATTATAAACATCACTATAAAATATATATTACTGATACTGCTGTATCTATCATAAAAATATATAACTCTATAACATATAATAAAAATTTAACCTCCCTCCCCCACAATGAATAAGTAAAAATATTCATAAAAATTCCCCCACCCCATTTTTTTTATCAAGGACAAGTAATATTAAATATAAATAAAACATAGTACTTAATAACGTCAAAAATATTCAATAACCTATAAAATAATATGTAATAATAATTAAATTATAATAAAATTAATCACAAAATATAGTTAAAGATACAAATATATAACTTATTTTCAATACTAAAAAAATTAATCCAATAAATTATATTTACATATACTACGACTTACTATTACCTACAAAGTCAAAACACTTAAATAAAGATTACTTTATTTATAATTGTACTATTAATACAAAGAGAGACTATCTAATACCTAAATGCTATATAAAAAAATAAGATATATTAATGAAGTTAAAATTTTATATCTTCTCCTTTGTTTAATAAAGGTCCAATGTTAATTGTTAATTATTTTATAATATCCATAAACATAGCCTTCTAATAACACCAATACTAATAATAATAAACAACAATATTAAGCATTTACCCAATATATAAACTACGTTATAACATAGTACTAACTCTAACAACTCATCACTACCACTTCCCTTACCAAGAATTCGGATAATACTACAAACATTCGAAATCAACAATCCGCATACCGATTTAAAATCAAACATCAGCATCAGTAAAAACGCGCAATCTCAAAAAGAGACCTCAATTAATCAGCGGAAAAGACAAAATCAAGAAAATAAAAAAATCCCCTATCACTATTACAGGTGAGGAATATACTCACCAAGATTCGAAACTAGCATTTCCCATACACCTACAAACATAAACTTATAATATCTACATATACCCAATTTATTATACCAAACACTATACCTTAATATATCAGTCACCTTCCACTACACTTGAATAGATCCCAAAATAATCTAACGTATGCATAGACTCACTCCTCCACCCATATATTCTAAATCTCTAAGCTCACCTCGTCTCTACTCCCGGTTATTTATATATATATTATAATATTATATATATAACCCCAGCGTCTCCCCTTCTCTATCTCCCGCGTTTAATCACAAATCAACCTTATACAATAACACACACTAAAAGTAGTCTCTTACTGTCAACCTTATTCTCTACCTATATATAACGAGACGAGAATAGGCAACATCCCAAAAGGTAACTAGCAGATGACAAAAGCGCCCACACAACTTTCAACAACTACTCAATATAAGGCCAAAAGTCACACGAAATAACCCAAATATCCGCTACTCCACCGGCATTTCTGAGACAACAAGACCACGTTCACAAGCTCAAAAACATTCATTAATCTGAAATTGCAATTGCACAACACACAATAAAAACATTATCAAAACCAGTATTTAACTTTTTATCAACTCACTCATCTAAAACTTATACAATAACACCTACTACTACTATATTATTAATATTATACTCTCATGTATCATCATTCTTTACTTCAAAGTTCACTCAAATTCTCTCAAACATACAACCTCTTAACATTGGCTCGACGCTAAATCTCCAGCATCCTAATCCACTTCTCGAACTTTCTATCAAAAAACTAAGTTCGACAGACACTCATTTCACTCGCACATCATCTCACTGATCAATAAGCATACAAAGTATTCCGCATCGTCATTCTCATAAAATGAATACATGCTGCTGACTGCGAAAAGGACTTACACCGAGCTATTACGACACTTCGCAACTTCACAGACCATCCATTGACTCACTAAAATATAAACTGCATAATATTCCACTCACACCGCACCTAGTACTTCACTAAACACTACTACCCAAATGCCAGCCTACTCTATCACTTACTCTACCCTAAAGCACAATCACACCAATATAATAACGACCCAAACCATATACACAAATCCTTCCGACTCAAACTAACCACCACAGATCTATATATACCCCAACCAAAATATCCTCTCCACAAACTCTAACTCAACCACCCTCGCTCACCACACCTCATCGCCTCATAACTAACTACATCATCACGCCTACTCACAATAACCTCCTCACAAAAAATCCTCTTCCCATATACCCATCACTAACCAGAAATCAACATAACCTCAAAGTATATACGACACACTACACTTGTTCACCTACCGTTAAATAACACCCTTAAAATACGACATTCAACCATATTAGCACATCCAACATACAATACTAACCTACACATCCCTGCCTGACCTCACTACACTATATAGTAAACCTATTATAGATATTAGACCATTTTACCTCTAGCACGTGAACTCTACTTTATCCTATCATTATCTCTCCCTATACTAGATTATACACCACCTAACACGCAACAACACGATAGCTAAAACTCTAGCTACCTTTACTACTCTGGCCTTTCATCGAAATTCAGTAACTAAAAACTGCTCCGAGTTTCCGCTCTGCCGTTCGTGCATCCCCTCTGAGTAACAAAATACAACACACACCGAAAATGTTAACAAATGGCTCTTACAACTAAGGAATATCACAATTCAAGTAAACGTTTGCCCTATTATCGTGCATCAGAAATATACATCTAAAGCACGCTATTACGAATATAATAATAACACACAAGATGGTACCGGCGTGAGTATCAGTCCTGCCAAATTAGCATAGCAACTAATAACTAATACAACTATAAACATAACAGCTCCTTAAACTCATAAAAATTCTCTTGTCCAAACAGAAGTAGTAGAAGTGGCATAGACTCTTCGGACAACGCATGTGCAAATCCCAAACAGAACAAAACGGTTTATTATCGATCCCCTCACCCTGACCCTCCATTTATTGATTGACCATTATCAATTCTTGTCACTTGCCTTATACATCCGAGCCTGACGCTAGTCTTCACTTTACTGTGGCTTGAACTCTTACTAGTGCTAAGACCTTCATTCTTTCGAGAGGCTCCTCCACATCTGTGCCTCTTTACCCATGACACATTGACCTCTCACTCTCATAGACGGCACCTCTTATTACCCAAATCATTCACGGCCGCTTAAATGAGACCTTTTCCATTATTATTCGGACGCAAACCTAAATTGGTCTCCTCGACTGATGTCCATCTCATATATGGCACACAGCATAGCTAACTATTACGGTGCCCAAATGCCGACCACATATCCTATTCCACTTCTAAATGCACCTAAATCATAATAACTTAAAAATTTATAGGCAAAGACACTACACAATTCTTCTCAAAAGTGGCGAATCCATCCCTTTAATTTCGATACTCTGGTTAGCTTTTTAAAGGAAGGGAAGTTAAAATCACCCTTCTTGATCGCTAGTACAAAACCACACGCCGACTCACTAGCACGTTCTCTACGCAGCGACGCGTCTCGTGTAATACAGCGTATTAGCCTCTACACATAATTTTCGCCCTACTTCTAATTGTACCTAAACAGACCCATCCCGACAAAAAAATATCTTGGCTTCACCGTAGCTATACCAATACCTATCAGACTATCCTCTATCACATATCGGGGCTTAGCCTCCACTCATTTTTCGTTGAACTAGCCTAATCAACCAGATTAAATTCTTGTCTCTTGAATGATAATTTGTTTCGGCCATGCACACAGTGCATCCACTTACCTATACGTACATCGCTCCTCTCATCCGTACAATACATCAGTCATCTCTCGTGCCAACAACACACTATCCCGAACACACACTACACATTATTATCGCTCTCAACACCAACTTCTCGTACCTCACACACATCTACTATCAGACTTCACTTTCACCACCCTCACAGGCCTACTACCGACAAAACAAACTGGTGACTAACCACCCCTGGGCTCTATCACTACAACACAACCTATCTCTTAACCAGCACCAGCACCTTAGCTCTTTCCTCAACCTTTCAAATCCTTCACCTCGTCCTAACACCTACACTAAATTCCATCTACAAAGCCATTCAGTCTTTATCAACACTAGCCTCAACAACTCCTACATTTATACTAACCCCCCTCAACACCTCACAACTCCACCCCGCACCTTCGATAAATCACGCCTCCATACACACTACACCATAAGACAATCCCACGCCAGGATTACCCCTATTCCACTACCAAATCCAATATGCCACCCAATACATCCCATTTACACCCCTACTGTCAACAATCTCACCCAAGCCTTTCACCTAGCGTACACCTAAAACCTAGGCTAAATACACGTGTCCCGACCAACTTGATGCTGAATTTTTAATGGACTCCCGCACATTAGTCTGATTGACTCAATTTTGATGACGTCATCTGGGGTAACAAGGTCCTCACTTCTTAATGTATCGTGAAGTATATCGCGACCGTATGCAGAAGCTCACACCCAACCGAACTTTTGAGCGCTGTCTCTAACAAATATCACCCTTGTAAAAGGAAGTATCACAATACCGTGACCCTGCCTCTATTAATTCGCTAAAACTATGATCACAAACAAATACACAAAATTTAAACGAAGTAGCGCAGAGTGAAGTATCCAAGAGAGTGACAAGTGAGTCCGAGCAAGAGATGCAATGACGTGACAATTACTGCAAAAAAAACTGATGCAACGTGAAGTCACAATACAGCTGCCCACAGCGCACGTAACGCACTACACAAAAAGCTCTGCCAACTCCGACGCTGCCCCACAAAACAACAATAAAATATATTTCAAGCCATTTTCTCAACCCTCTTGAATAACAATCCTAACCTTCCCTCGAGCCTCGAATAGCCTAAATGAACCTGGCTCGTGCTACGGTCAACCGATAAATGTAAATACCACAGTGTTATTTTGACAGCAACCATACGAAACTTGGTGTAACTATTACAAAAATCCTAGCAATAATAAATATCTGTCAGCAAAAATATCCAGACATATGACATTAATGTATTGCAACCACTAATACTAGCCATGGCAAGAACTATATATCTAAAGGCTACCACATATTGATGACAGTGACCGCAAACGTTTCAAAGTCCGCGCCGCAGGTCAGCCCCTCAGCGAAACCGCCGCGCCCGTGCGACCGCCAGAGAACGCAATATATAACTCCCGCGTAAATCACGAATCGAGCTCTTAACAACGCCGCCGCAGCGCTCGCAAGAGGCCATACATCCCCGCCGATACCCGCCAGCCAGGACGTGGCGTTCGCAGAGCATATTACTCTGCGCGAGGAACGAAAAAATGATAATCCATGTAAAACTATCAAAGAATTTATTTTCAAATATACATGAGTCATTCATTTTTAAAACTTTGATAACGAAATTTTAATTAAAAACATATATTATTACATTACCTTAAAGCAGTAAAAGATCAGTAAATCAATAGAGGTGTTATTACCTAAACACCTAGGGTGATTAGTAGCCCTTTTGTTTGAGCTGCTTTATACTGCTTAACTCTCTGCAAACTGCTTTACACTTCCCTGCTTCTGCTTTAGACTCTCTGCTTACTGCTTTAAACTCTCTGCTTTACTCTTACCTCTCCATATACCATTAACACTACCTTAAAGCAGAAATTCAGTAAATCAATAAAGGTTGTTACTAACACATAGGGGATATAGTTACGGCATTTCGTGTTTTACTGCTTTACTGCTTTAACTTATCTGTTACTGCTTAACTTTCTGCTTTACTGTTTTTAAACTCATATATTTATTAACATTATGTTTTCTTTTTTATAATTTTATTTTTGGTTTTAATACTTTTTATTTATTCATTTACAATTTTTTTATTTTATAATGTAAGAATAAAAACACAGAGTTTTCATGTTAATATAAACATTTATTTTAATAAAATTTGTACGAAATTTTATAAAAACTTTTTTTATATATACTGAGTTTTCAAAGGAAGTAAAATCCCGCGCTTTTTTCATCAATTTAAAGCATTATTACATAAGTTATTCACATAAAATCAATTGACATAAAAAGTATTTGTGCAATCAAATAATATTTACAAAGTTTATTTAAAACATACATTATTTAAAAAAACATTATAATGAAATAAAAATACTCGTAGGAGTTTTACTATAATATGGAATATAAGGGTTTTCAAAATGTAAGACCTAGTTTTTACACAGCTTACATTATTCATATTTTAAAACATCCAGAGGTATTATAATGAAATTATTCAATATATAATTTGGTAATTCAAAGAATCAATTTAATGTGAACAGTATCGTTTTTTTGCTCTATAACGGGAAACCAATGTCCTGTTGGGTGATGTGTGAGAAGGCAATGTGATTGAAATATGAAAGCAGCTCATCCTCAAAATCCAAACTTTACATTGAGTTATGTTCGTATAGCAAAAACACTCTAAAAAGCGAGGTTCCATTATTTTTTAAACACGATTTAACTATTCCTCTTTCATTCATATTCTTATAATAATTCATCAAAAGTACGTGAGCGTACTCTGTCAAATTCATATGAGTCGGGATCTCAAGATAGACCACTACAGGATGGTGATTGTAGACTGCGATCCACAAAGAGAGACTTAGGTCTAAGACCCTTTTCCAAAATGGTATAAATGATTAGGCGTTACAAGCTGAACAAGGTCTGCAGTAAGATCATAGGCGTATAAATTTACTATTTCTTCTGCGTACTCCTTCAAGATTAAGTCTCTTGTCTCACTATCATCTACAATTTGATACAGTATTGGCTATAAGACGTCGTAAAAAGTCCGAGTCACAGAAAGAGAATGGTCTCCGTATATAAATTTTCATAATCACGATCCCGTGAGCAGTCCATTCACATGTAAACCTGATACGCTAAGTCCGAAAGTGTGAATTTAAATAGGGTGAAACTTTTATATCATCCCCGGAGTAGGCTCAATGTTATCCAAATCCCTATTATTATTTCTGTGTAAATTTCCCGTTCCATAATCAATGTTAGGATTTGATACTCGATACATTTCCTTGAGTAATTAAATATCTTTGGTTTCCAATCTCTAATAGGCGTCTTTGCGTAGTATTCAAAAGCGAATTATCAATTTCCAATGACGCTGTGGTGATAATTTCACTTTCTGACATAGAGATAAGCCATCCAACAATTTTGAAAGGCAGTCTGGACATACAGCTGCAGCCCAAAGTAGCGTTTACTTTTATTAATTAAGAGCAAATTTAGGATAAACGTTGAATGGTTAAAATAAAAAATGATTCTAGTATCTACAGATGGTAGAAAAAAAAATGAGTCTTTCTTCGCAGAGAAAGCATATCGCCATTTAATCGCCCGTAAAATTCATAAGTATTTATTAATGACTTTAGCTGCTTTATCTATATGCTCAAATTTCATCTTTGAAACTTAAAAACAACCATGGGAGTTGAAATAAGATGTTACGCATCGTCTGAATAATATATAACAAATGTCTATTATCACGCTTCTATAAAGGATAATAAGGCCGCTGAATGCACCTAGTGAACGTTCCGTTAAGATAGCACTTCAACCTGGGTGAAACATGTATCCAGGAAATTTGAGATTCTGTATATACTATCTGGTCATCACCCGTAGGAAGATCTGTACCATCAGTTTTTGTCAACTTCGTACTTTTACATATAAAAACACAATTAGAGGTCAGGTATTGATCAGAAAGTGCCCTGGAATATTGAACTCTACAGAGGAACATCTGCATTGGCATTGAATGCAGAGAATTAATACTGATAAAGTAACGTTGGACTCGCTAACGCTAATCTGTGTAAGGTTCATTGGAAAAGAAGTCCAATTCACTCTTACAACAATCAGAACTAGAAGGATGAAAGGAAATGCATCTTGCATGTGCGAGCTCTGGCTGTAGAATAATGAACATTTTCATGAAAACCTTACTTATATACACACACCTCGTATAAAAGGTATCAGTTAGTAATTAAATAGCAAATACATCAATACACATTTTTTCTTTCGAGGTTTTTTCTCCGCTTCAGTCCTTTTATCTTATGACACATCACTCTTGATCGCTCGACATTGTCCTACATTATTACGTCTTATTTTAAGCTAACATCATCCAACCATCTCATCATGAACATCGGCTATATCGATTTTTTCAACGCTGTACGAGATTATTTTCCTGCAGCAATATCTTGAAAAGTATGCAAGGCAAACCTGTTCTATAGCTTTTTTACCTATTATATGTTCCCCACCTATCCTGAGTAGAAGGGCTTGCACTTCTCCATAGCTTGGCAAAAAATCCACCAAGGCCATACCCCCTCTGGCATTTTGTTCCCGCTTGAAAAATATCCTTTTCAGTTTCACAGAGTCTACTTCATTAATGGCAAAGACTCCTTTTAAGCGTGGTTCGTGAGAGTATGTTAATGAATGAAAAAATATAACTGACTACAACTCTTATATATAATCTTACACTCTGCTCTATTTCTTCAATGTTCTCTAACATCACACAGGTCAGAATTTCAACAATTCTGTTTAAAAAATAGTCTATCATATTGTAGTCACTGAGTCTGTTTCTTTCTAATATGGACTTTACACAACAATGTCCCGTATGTGAATAGGAAGGGCTTTCCTTCTACATCCTTTATATGCAGTCGTACAGAGCCAAAATTTGATCTGTTCAGTGGTAGATAATGAACATTTGGAAAAGTTATAACTTTATTCTCTTTGGGAAAATATACTACTCTTTATAAAGGTGCTTTAGTATTACCCACATATTGATGTTCAACTATGTTAGTAAATACATATGCCATTCCTGGGTGCTCGAGTATCTCGGAGGGGGTGCATGTATAATGTAGCACCCTATCTTGTTCATCGATTAGTTCCTCCCGAGATATGGGGTGATTCTCCACCGATAGTATAACCCTCTTCAACATCGTAGGAATATCATAAAGGATATCTAAAATACCATCACGTTCATGGACATGTTTACACTGCCATGGCGAACGCCTGAGAAAAAACACATCACGGTCTCGCAGGTTTACACCCACTGTTGACCTTAACGATATTAATACTTCATCTTCATAGGTACGCATATCAGTGTTGTAAACCAAATCCTTATACATAGTACTCCTATCAAAGAAACTGTTTAAATAACTAAAAATAGCAGGTACCGACTTAAAATAGGTCTTCCTCAGAACAAATTTTTCATAGAAGTATTCTTTTGTACCAATCGTTACCCTACTCAAATCACCGGTGTTTTTCACTTCTAGTGTACTTTCAACACACTCTACACTTCTGTATACCAACATCCAGTATAGGGTGTGAGGAATATTTTTTATATCTGTATTTAATATCATCTCGCATAACCCTACTTCGTATGTCTCTCTTTCAAGCTGTATAGGATTCATTAGTTCAGTTGTAAAATCTGAGAGTATATTATCAGGATGTAGATCCAAAGATGCCGAAGATGGCAAAGTTAAATAGAAGTGATCTACACTCTCCATGGTTACGATGAAAACAGATTAATGATTCTTAATATCACTTGCTTTTATATATGAATTATGCTTGAAAGGGTTTCCCACCCATTTCACCAAATACTGTTTATTTCTACCTCTGCCTTTTGTACCTAATATTTTTTTCTACTTTATATACATTACTTTTGGGATCGAAGCGAATTTTCTGTTTCTTGTTTATAAAATCGACCTCTTATCTTTTCACCATCTAAATCTTCCAAATAATATAATTTTAAACCGTCAGATGGGAGGTTGAGAATAGTATGAACTTTAAAAACTTCTCTAGACCACCCCGCTTCGTATCCTTTTTTAAACCTTTCATCTATTCTAGATACTCTTACATAATCATTCACATTTATGCCTGATTTATCTTTAATTTTTCCTCCCCTATGGTGTTGCTGAATCAACGGTTTTAACTTCAACATTTCTATAAAAGTCGTCTTTATAGTTCTATGGTAAAATCTGTTATGAGAATAAGCTAGATCGTCCAGTATATCAATATACTTAAAAGTATTCATTTTAGTAAAGTACTGAAGCATACGTTCTTTGATCGTAAGCTAAATGAACTCTTTCAACTATGGCAGCCTTATTTACTGAGAATGTATTGTAATATCCTATATCATACTCTTTGACTAATTCTTGAAATTCGTGACCTAAGAATTCTCCTACTTGATCTGACCAGAACATTTTAGGCCATCTACATTCCACCTCTATAATTTCACGTACTGCAACCGCCACAGTAGCTGATTTTTTATCTTTAAAAGGTTTTAACAACAAGTATCTGGAGTACACGTAAATTGTGAAAAGTATATACTGATATCCTTCTTTATAAGAAATATACTTAATCATTTCAGATGAATCTAGCTGCCAATCACTATCGAGATAAGGAGCTATGGTTTTTCGGGTAGGGAATTTCCGATGGACAGGCCTATGTAGAGTAAACGCCTCTTCACTCTCTAAATATTCTTTCAACTCTTTTTTTTAACCCACATTTGGAAACTTTGAAGCAAATTTAGTGAAACCCCAAACTATTTGGTTCTCTCAGGTTGAAGTAATACTTGTCAACCGTCTCTTTTGCCTCCATGTTGGTTACTGACCAGGGTTGCGGAGTCGGTTCAAAAATTTTCCGACTCCGAATATATATATATATAATATATTAGTTATATATATATATATATATATAATATATATATACTATATAATATATATATATTGTCACAAAATGTGATATTAGGTCACAAGGATAAGAAAGAGAAAAAGATTTAAAAAAACATTATTTATAACAAAGTACAGCTAATACTATATATTAGTATTATATATATTATAATAGTATATATATATATATATATATATAGTATCTATAAATATATATATATATATTATATAATAATGGTATGATAAATGCATACTTACGATTTAATCCAACTATGCCTATTATAAGGTGTTTTCTTATTCGCCCTGTGGTAACACGTTAAATTATCTGATGCTCGTAAGAAGTGCCTGATGGACCTGAATCAGTGTCTTGTGTAACGGGGAATTATCTTAAGTCTGCTAATACGCGTTGTATTTAAGGTTAAACTTCGTGGAAAATTAATAGCTGAAGTTCGTGTGATAGTCAGTTCATCTTTTTACATGGGCCAGTAGTGGATGGGTCTTGCATAGTGTACGTTTGAGGTAGATCAGGCGCTAGTCGGGAAATCCAGCAATTATTTGGATCCTTAACTATGTTTCATATCCAATACGATCTCCCTGCTTCATTCAAAGTTAATTGGTCTTTTAAATTATTATATTAAAGCTATTCCTGATTTACGCACATCTAATAGGTAATGCTCTCTCTAGATATTTTTTAAATTTACTCTTCATTTTTTCACTTCAAGTTTTTGTACTTCATTAGGAAATCTACATTACGTTAGGCGGGATACGTAGGATGGGAGTAGTGCAATCTTAAGTACTATCAATTTCTTGTATGGCATCTTGGATAAGATGGTGTCTCATGATTAACTGTATGTACATTTAATATCGTACACTTCTTTCTCGTATTTGGTTATCTGTTCATACTTTAGGAGTCATATTAAGCTTTGAAGGTAGAGGCTGCTGACAAAGCTAATGAAATCTGGTGTGGTTGTCTCACGCATATGAGTAGTGTTAGAGATTCTGTTGGTGGAGCTGTTGTGCGATGTAAAGAGGGTTGTAAATGGCATTTGTGTGGCAATATCTGCGTATAGTGGGGGTTGTTGAATGATGAACTGTATTGTGGACTTTGCGCCAAGTGGCGGCAATAACTGGGCTCATATTCGAGTAGTAAATGCATGAACACACTGGGAACGAATTTTGTATCAGATGCTGTTAGTATAATACTTCATTTCTCAATACTCAATTATATGGAATATACAGCAACCTTCTTCATTTTGGGGACAACCACTTAGATATCAGTGGAGCTATAACGGAGAAGAGTATGGTAGGAATACCCCTCCCCTCTTCTGTAGTAACTTCCTTTTTATTTATCAGATTTTTATGTTGAGGGAGAGTTTTTTAATGAAGTTCAATGAACGACGTATGCTTACTCTTCTGAGGTCTGTAAACGGAAACAATTCTTTATAAGATTTAAACAGACTTCAAAATACACACTGGATGAATTCTCATCCTGCACTATTAGTTTACTTTTTCCTAGAAGGTCAAGCTTTTAAATTTTTTTATGAAGAGTAAATACTTTGCAAGCTAGCAGCACGGCCATTATTCAGCGGTATGCTTAATAATGTTTCTATTATCATAGGAAGTAATGTGTAACCGAGTAGCTAAACACTCGTGCCGGTTTGGGGAAGTTCCCACTACATCAAATAACCGTAGGGGGACGAAGTACCTCTTTATATTACTGTTTAAGAATCTCTTCTCCTTTGAAGGGGAAACATTTGTAGTTGCCAATACATTAATTTGAATCATGTCTCTTCTTCTCTGGCCAAACAACAGCAAATACTGTGTGTTTAAAGAAAGCATTCCCATAGGCTTGCTTTGATGAAGAAATATTCGCGTTATTAACAAAGCAAGACGATACTGTTAGAATGGGTGAGAATATAACTATGGAACGGCTTCTGCTATTTTCAAATCAATTTGGGTGCTTAAATCACTAATAGCAAACTTTGTGTCATTATATTGTCCAACGCATCTAAGTAGTCGTATATGCCTTCATGAAGATTGAATCACATTTTATATTCTGTTGAAATTTTTCCTTCTTTTCATTAATGATAACACCATATTATTTTTACAGGGTTTGCTCAAAAATCTCCATTTCTTTAAAAATTTAATAATAGAAAGGTTTTACCACAGCCTGTAGGCCCAGCTACAAGACATGGTAGCCGGACTTCGGAACGTAAATTGCTCCACTCCATACCCGTCAAGTAGATTAAGATACAGATTTAATTAAAGTTGTAGAAGCAGTAAAATATATGTTGTAATAAAAATTCGTACAATTTCATTAAATAAAATGTTTATATAACAGACACTGAATGTTTTTATTCTTTCATTACAATTTAAAATAAAAATAGTTTATTAAACAAGAATAAAAATAGAAATAATATAGAATAAAAGAGTATTAAACAAAAATAAAAAAGTATTAAAACAAAAAAATAAAAAATAATATAACTAGATAAACATAATGTAAAACAATATAGTAAAACAGTAAAGCAGTGAGTAAAACAGTAAAGCAGAGAGTTAAAGCAGTAAATGCAGAGAGTAAAGCGTAAAGCAGAGAGTTAAGGCAGTAAAGCAGAGAGTTTTAAAAGTCAGGGTAAAACTAAATTTAAAGTGAAAGCCAGTAAAACAGAAAAGCATACTAATCCCCACATGGTGTTATTTACTGATTTACTGGATTACTGCTTTAAAGGGTATGTAAATCGTTAATTAAAGTATATGAGTTCAAAGTCAGTAAAGCAGGGTTAAAGGCATAAAGCAGTAAGAGCATGAGAGTTAAAGTCATAGTAAGCAAGAGAGTTAAAGCAGTAAAGCATAAAACAAAAAGCATACAACTCACAGGTGTTAAGTTATGAACACCTGTCTAATGATTTACTGATTACTGCTTTAAGGTATGTAAATATATGCTGTTTTAATAAAATTTCGTTACATTGAGTAACAATTAATTACTCAGATAGGTATATTTGAAACGAAAATTCTTTGAATGAGTTTACATTGGATATCATATTTTTGTCGGTTCACCGGGAATTTGCCGTCTGCGACGCCCAACGCGCGGCGGTTACGCGAAAATACTGGCGCTGTGGGGCGCACGAGCGGGCGGGGAAGGATTGCTCTGCGGGTCGCACAGGCGGCGGGCTTCGCGACGGTGTTCACCTGCGCGACGCGGGACTTTCGGACTGGAAATACGCTTCCCCACAAGGTCTTTGACAGGTTAACCCTTTAGTATATGATTTCTGTCATTGCTATAACGGTGTTGAAAGATACTATACTCATGGAAGGAAGGCATCCTAGCAAGCTTTGTAATAACATCAATTCAATCTTCGATACCTTATACGGTGGGTAGATACACCATATAGGCGGCTAATTCTAGGCACTCACAGAGGCTAGAAACGAGGCTTTGAAAAAAAAGTGGAAACTCAGTTTGCAGTCTGATGTGGCACTGGCACTTGGCACTGCGTGGCTTTTTTATTCGGCAACTTACTACATCCAGACGTTGAGCTTCATTGCCTAGAATATTGGCACTCGCACTGGCACTCACCAGCACTCATAGCTAATACTCATAGAATAGATATAGAACATGCTAATAGAGACATCCCGTAGATACTCTTAACGGCGATTGGACCCATCAAAGTTGAAACCATCCAATAATAGGGGCACCATTCAAGATGGACACGGCTTAAAGGATGCGTCACAAATGATGAGTCATGCAATAGTTGAGCCACAACAAAGGATGAGGCATTCAAGCTGGGGCATAAATGTTGAGGTCATTCAAAGTTGGCGTGAGCATCAGAAGTTGAAGGCATCAAAGAGCTGGAAGACATCAAAAATTGTACCGTAGAATTAGCAAAAGGGGGTAGTTGTTTTGTACGTAGTGTGTATAGGTGTAGAATCTGATATGTCTATGCTAAGTTCCCATGAGTGAAATGGTGTCGATAAGTGGGTCATAGTGCAAATGTTATAATGTTACAGTAAGATCTTTGTGAGTGTACACGTAAATTTCTCGCGGTGTGAGTGTAAGAAGAAATGTGTTGTGTGTGTGTGTGGTGTTCGTGTTTTTGGTGTGTGTGCTGTGTGTGTGTAGCGTGTTGTCGTGTGGTAGGTTGTTCAAGTGCAGGAAGTAGATCTCGCATACGATACGTTCAAGTTAGGAAGAAATATCTGACGGCTGGGTGGCCAAGCGAGTGGCCAAAAAAATTAGCCGTGGGCCAAATTTGAACCCATGGTATCATCTTGGCATGGTTAAGGCCGAAATATCATGGCGAAACAAGGTAAAGACATCAAAAATAGGCTAAGCCCTCTAAAGAAGGAAGGCGCAATAAAATAAAGGGGTGGGCCAAAAATTGACCTCCATGGAAGACCAAAGAGTGGTCGAAAAAATTAGGGGGGCAACTACAACGGGTTTGGCTGAAGCGCCAAGCCCGTTTCTTCGAGTGGAGGGGGTGCAAAAAGTTAGGGTTTGCCGGAAAATGATTTGGGTTGTCAAAGAAAGTTAGGGTTAGCTAAATGAAATTAGCCGGGGTCCAAAATATGACTCATGGAAGACCTAAAAGGTTGTCGGAAAGGTGCTAGCGGCCACAATAGATGGTCTAGGCCACAATACAAAGTCTAGGCCCAAAAAGGTCTAGGCCCAAAAAGGCGTCAAGTCAGGTAAAAAATTCGAGCTCAAAAAAAGGCCGGTCAAGGTCAGGTAAAAAAATTCAAGGCTCAAAAAAGGGTCGCGGCCAAAAACAGTCAAAAGAGTCGGTGCTAGGTGGGTAAAATCAAGGCCAAAATTGGTAGGTCTCTGGAATTCCTTGCCTCACTTAACTAATGACTGTATCGGACTTATAAAAAAAAAAGTTTTGTTTACACAAGTCTATTTTGAAGTGACGTCACACAATCTAAAAAAATAAAAATCAAGAAAAATCAAAATAAATAATCATAAAAAATCAATTCGATTTTATTTCTAAAAAAAAGTAAAAAATCACCAAATCTGATAGAAACGTGCATGGATGTATAAGGATGTGCTATTTCTCAATGTATTTTATTCACAGATCGTTTCCAATTGGACATATGAGTTTCAGTGTGAATTTGAAGAATTGTCTCCAAACTTCATAAAATTCTGTAACCTTTTGATTCCAATCCTCTCCTGCTAAATCAAAAGCCGTGTTTTGTATATATCATAAATTTATATTATATCATATATATATTATAATATAATTATATATATATAATTAGTGAATATATATATTATATATATATATATATATATAGTATATATATAGTATGTACTATATATAATATATATATAATAATATATATATTATATATTTTTTTTTTGTTTTGTTTTTTTTTAGCATTGTCACGCAAACCACTCAGGCAGAGCCCTATTCAAGAAGGAGGTGTTGCACGCCTCACCAGGAGTCAACAACTAAGGTAATATTTAACGCCAGCATGAGCACTAGACGCCAAGGCTTTGAAAGTGGGCGGAGTTAAATTTCAGCAGGAAAACACAGAACGATGAAGAGATAATTCCACAGAACAGAAATGTCTGGAACAAGAAGCAGACCGCAGCGAACTAGCGTGGAGTTACCCACATCAAGCCGACAAAACTTCATTGTGCAGTACAGCCCCTAGATTCTAGCGAGGCACTTAAAGGGTGGGAGGTAACGCGAGTGATAAGCTCCCTCGGGCACCTGCCGCTGGCCGCTATAGGATAGAGATAAAGCCCAACATCGCGGCCGCAAAGATAGGAGGGGTCTAAGGGAAACTTGGAAATACAGGAAGAGTTTATAATAGCACCTTTGGTCCTTTGACTCGACCTGCATCTCAAGAAGTTCCGGTGACGAACCAATGTAGCCCCCCAGAGAACTGAAGCATACTCATGAAAAGGGCGGATGAGGTGCCTTGTATTAATACTGAAGCAACCTGAGAAGAGGAAAAAAAGGCTCGTCGCTGGAGCTAAACAGAACTCCCAGTTCTTTGAAGCCGCCCTAGCACCGCCCTAGCAACCTTGGTGATGTGAGGTTTCCAAGACATTTTTGTGTTAATTGTTCAAGCGCCTAAGGAGTTTTATATTGCGAACAGGAGAGACGAGAGAACCGTCCGAAAGAGATAGGAAAGTTGAAGGTGTCTTAGAGAGGGTAGATTTGTAGGCCGATGTTGAGTTTTTAAAGAAATAATTTTCAACAAAGGTTCTGACGTTACCGCCACCCGGAAATTCCTAAAGTCCAATCAGCGAGCACATAGAATCGAAAGATAGACGAGAGGCCATTTCCTAGAAGTAAAAGAAGGAGGCAGAATTGAGAGAGCTTGAAGAGATGAAAGGGTCGATCACGGCATATTGATGAATGGCGTTAGATGTGCATCGTGAGTAAGATCATTTAATGAAAAGTAGGAATTAGTAAGCAGGCAGATAGCGAACTAGAACCCGAGAAACACGCACTATTCGAACAGAAAAGGAATGTAAGAAGTCGCGCCCATCAAACTAACAGCCCGATATGAGCCTGAATTTGAAAGAAAACTGGATATAAAGTATATTTATAATTATATATATAGATATAATATATATATAGTATATATATATAGTATAATATTATATATACATTATATATATATATATATATATAAATATATTATATATAGTTTTAAACTTATATATATACCTATATATATAGTATATATATATATACTATATAAAAATATATATATAGTACTATATTTATAATATAATATATATTACTAAATATATAGTATATAATATAGTATAATATAATATATACATATATAGTATTATAGTTATAAATATATATAATAGTAATAATAAATTATATTGATATATTATTATATATTATATATATATATATATAAGTATATATTATATATATATATATAATATAATATATAAGATTAATATATTATAACATATTAATAATATAAAGTAGTTATATTTAGTAATTAGTATAATTTTTTATATTATTACGTATATATATATATATATCGAGCATATATATATACTATATATTATTATATTATATATTACATATAATTAATATAATTATGATATAATATAGCTAGATATCGAGGTGCAAATGTTGACGAAAATGCTTTGAGCAGGCAGAAAGTTACAATAGAATAGGTAATCTTATATTCCCTAAACACAATATCCACTATAGTATATATAAGTTATTATGATATAAATATATATATTATATATTAATTAGTAGATAATTATATATATATATGTAGTTATATATTATATATATAATTGAAGGTAATTGAAATTGACAAAGCTTTACTTGCAAATTTGCTAGATATTGAGTAGTGAAATTATCGTAACGATTCTCTACTTGAAGATAAACTCTGCTCTTCTTCTTCTGAAGAAAGTTGTTTTTTTTGCATTCACTTTATATTTCGGGGACACACCGGATAAGGATTGAACAGCTCCACTAGACCAATTTATTAAAAAAGAGTTGACCAAAAATGATGAATATGTACAAAAACGTTTAGAAGAGGTGCACATCTCGACGTTATGACGTCACATCTCGACACAGACACGAGATACACATCTACGAAACAGTTACGTCAAGCCTATTTCTCGCATTGTCGTTTTTTTTTTTTCATTCTTTGTTTTCTATCCAAAAATTTAATCAAACATTTCTTTCAGCTATGTATTACATTCTATTTAGTGGTCCTGACCCTTCTTTAGATGAACTTTGGTATATAAGATAATATAAAGTTTGAATTACTGCAGAACATGTTGTGAATCTGATGCGCCATGGGTATATACGCAATGTATCAGACGTCCTGACAGTAATAATACTGCAGGAAGAAATAAATTTATTCTATCATGCTTAAAAAAAATTAAGTATCAGACGGAAAAAATTGAACGTATAGTAACGGTAGGAAGATATCGAAAATAAGTCGCTTTTATGCTCTTATCTTCAATAGTAATTTTCTTTACTGTTGATAGTTTCACATTTTTCATAGCTTTTCGCTCGTGAGTATTGCTCATGCCGAGAGCACCTGGTTAACCAATGTATAAAACTCTCGAGAGCAAGGGCACATCGAGCTGCGCGCAAGCAATCGTATTGACTAGCAAAATTTTAAATTCCTCGTTCAATTCGATATTTCAATCAAATCTATGTTTTGAATGTCTTGCTCAAAGACGTTGATTTAGGAAGAATTCCTAATCGAAACATCTTTTTTGTTCAAATCACAGTATACTTGACAATCAATTTTTTTATTTTTCCTATTTTTTCTAACTCAAGAACAAGGCTCCGCGAAGAAAAGCTAAATAAGGATTCGCTCCCTGAAGTATAATCATATATATAATATATATATATAATATAATGAAATAATATATAATATTATAGTATATAATGTGTGCTCATACTATAGGATCAGTGAGTTGACTGGGTCGTGCGAAGTGAGTGCGGGTTATATGATATATTATATATATTACTAGTATACATAAAGTAAGGATGATGACGTCAGCTTATATATATAATATAATATATACTATTATATAATATAAATAATATATATATATAGATATATATATATATATATATATATATGATAATATATTAATAAATAGATAATTAATATATATATATATATATTATATATATATATAATATATATATAATAATATAATTAATATATATATATATATATATGATTATAATATATACTATATATATATATATTATACTAAATATATATATATATTTATGCTAATATATCTGTTAATTTTAATGTTTTATTTATATTTATAATACCAGTTTTTCCATTTATATATATATATATATTATAGTATATATATATTATATACGTATAAAAATAATATATATATGATTATATATTTATAGTACTATAATTGAGTGATAAGTAGTATATATATATTTATGATATATATGTATATATATATATATATATATATATATATATATATATATATATATATACTTTATGATGATATAATAATAATAATATATAATATATATATATTATAATATAACTATAATATAAATAGGTATTTATATATGATATATAGTATAAGCTAGATTAGATATTTATATTGGTTATATATAATTATATAATATGTTATATATAATATATATATATAAGTTATTATATATATATATATATATATATATTATATTATAAATATATATATATATTAATATTATATATATAACTCTATATATATATAATATATAATATATTATATATATATATAATATAGTAATATATATAGTATAATATATATATAGTATATATATATAATGTAAATAAAGTTATATTATATATATAAAATATGATATTATATATATTATATATAAATATATATATATGATATATATATATAATATAGAGTATATATAATATATATTATATAAGTAATAAGAAATATAATAAGTAAGATTAATATTACTATGTTATAAGTATATAGTATATATATATTATAGTAGTATAGATAACACTAAACGTGTCAGAAGTGATAGCTGGTAAGAACTCCTCGCATGCAAAGAGATATTTATATTTTCTCATAATAATAAATTTTTGCTACCCTTTGGTTTTAAGAACTTATATATATATTAATAGTATGAGATATAATTATATTATATAATAAAATATATTAATATTATATATACTTATATATATAAATAAGTATATAGTATATATATATATATATATATATATATATATTGTTCGTGTGTGTGTAGTGTGTATGTGTGTGTGTGTGTGTGTGGCGTGTGTGTGTGTGCGTGTGTTGTGTGTTAGAGTGTGCTGTGTGTGTGGTGTTGTGGCTGTGTGACTGTGTGTGTGTGTGGGTGGTGGTGTGTGTGTGTGTGTTGGTGTGGTCATAAAATCAATAACAATGAACAAAAGAACAACGCCAGTAATATATCTAAAGGGTTTGGTATGTTAAGAAACTTAATCATAAAGTCAGAGCGACTTTCAATATTAAAGATTGCGAAATGGAAAGAAAAAGAAAAAAGAGGATAAACAGAAAATATATTAATTGAAATTGAACGAAAACTTTTTGAAATTGAACGAAACTTTTTCATTTTAATCTTTGAAAAGTAAACACGACGTTTAGACAAAGATGTTTTAAATCAAAATTTTTATTTTTTTTGTCTACTTCTGTTCAATGTTATTTAATTTATGTTAAGCAATTTTTTTTGACTGCTTACTACTTTTTTCATTTGTTTTTCTGTGAATATATTTTGTATATTATATATGATATATATATATATATATATTAAAGATATATAAGATAGTATATATATAGTATACTATATAATATATATATATATATATATAATATATTATTATATTATATATATATAAAATATATATATAGTAATATATATATTATATTATGAAGTATAATATATATATAATTATATATATATATATATATTGATAAGGCAACGCATTAGACCGCAGTGTCAATAGGAAATGGATAAAAGTACCGTCCTTTCTAGACGCTATTCACCCCTGCCTGGGATTGAACCTGGCCCTAGCAGATAAACGCTTATGTGTTATAGTGCCATCGTTGGCGTTGTGATCTAAAATCACATAAAGCGGTTTATCTTCTCAAGGGCCGCGGTTCAACCAGCAGGTTGAATAAGGCTCCGAAAGGGGGTACTTTCATCATATTTAATATCATTAAATTATATATAATATATAATAATTATATATATATATATATATTTATATAGATATGAATCTATTACCAGCGTTAGAGATCTAGACTTTAAGTGGGTACACTAAGTACGGAACAGGGCTCGGGAGGTTAGTATCATTATCAATAGCGTATATTATGATAAGCTATATTAAATATTAGTGGCTGTATCCTAGATTTTTAGGCCGGAGATCTTGGAGAATGCGGTTTGCTGTATATAATATTATAGATATATTATATATAGTTATATATAATAATATATATATAATAATATAGGTATATACGATATATATATATATATATAGTATACTATATTATATATATATGTATATATATATATATATAGTATATATAATAGTTGATATGTAAACTGTAACCGCATGTAGACTTGCAAAATGAAAACTTAAAAAAGATTGCCACAATAAAACTTACAAAGAAAAAGCGTGTTTTCAGAAAGGTTTTTAATTACTTCTTAGGTGGAAAAGGTGGTTCTCTTTGGGTGTGTGCAGTTGTTATACAGGGTATAAGGTTTGCTGCAGAATTTTGAGCAACTTGAGTATGGTCGGGGTATATTGACGAATTTTTTACTCATACTACGGTAAATTACATTTTAGTATATGGCAGATATTTTTGATAGATTGTTGAAGAACTACGGACCAATAGGCCAGCATCGCGAAAGAGCGGATAGAAGGTTGGTCGAGAGTGCCGTATTATTGAATTTTGGAAGAACTCTCAAAATCCCTTTCTTCCTCACTTGAGACGACAATTGATTCATCCCTTTTAATGATGGAAATTATAACTTTAAAATCTTTTAAATATGTAAGTGTTTCTAGGTAAGAAACTATGTTCCAATTGTCAGATCCATAATTGTGTAGTGACGAGATATATAAAAGTGTAGGTAGATAGTATACTTTAGGTCCATGAATGGAGATGTTGTAACTGATATTTTTTGCTTTGCTTCTGGAGTTATTAGAATTATAAATTGAACTAAGAGCTGGAATGCATTCATTGCATAGCAGTTTAAGCGCACTATGAAAGATATGTAGGAAGGTGATTATTAGCATCCATTGTCGCAATACCTTGTAGTTCCTATCTGTGTTAGCAGCACTATATTTAAAGTAAATTTTACGACGAATCTGGTGTTCTACTAGTGTAGTCCAACTTGCCGAACTATCTTCCACGTAAGACAAGAAGTGGAAAGCAAAACTGTGGATGCAATATTGCAATTTTTAGGCAGTGCTGCATCTCGAGAAGAATCTGTGCCTCTCCAAGTTTCAATTGAACACTCTAAAGACGTCTAATTACAGGGCATTAAAAGAGTTCCAACAATAGAATAACCTTACAGTAATTGTGTATCTTTCCAATCCAGCTTGTCGAACATAAATGTTTGTCACAAGTTTATAACTTTCGGTTGGAAAATTCTGACACTTTCGATTTTTTACAATTCTCCTATATTGAAGTAGCTCCTTTTTTGTGAATTATTGAATTATAAGTAATCATTTTGTTTTGCATGAATCTTATGCAACATTCGAAATCCTCAACCTCACCAAGAACTTGGACACTAGACTAAATTCAGTGAAATAAGTGCGGCAATGAGTGTAAACTTCAATGGATGAATCCTAGAAAATGTGCTTGTACTTCCATTGAAGGCACCCGAACGATCGCTGCAAACTCATCAAATCCTTGACCCCTGGAAGATACCCTGTATCAAGTGCCAACAATTCAAAAACTTTTCTAAAATTCGATCAGCCAGTCCTGTGTCTGTTAATCAAATGTAGAAGGAAACAAAAATACAGAAATTTACATAGTTTTAGTGTCTCGGTATTAACATATCTAGCACAAATGGAAACTTGCTCAACGCCGGAGATATCCCAAGTTTCATCTAAGAGAGCTGCAAAACATTTAACCTTGTTAACAATATTAACAACGTGTGCCTCACAAATAGCACTGCAGGCTCTATTCATGAAAATTTTGAAATTTTGTGGACTTAGGAATATTTGTAATAGCTCTCCCAAACGTAAGTCTGCAGATTTGGCCATCACCGTTTTTGCTCTATAGCCGTAATAATTGCCAGAATTTCCTTCATTATTCTTAGTTTCTTCTGAGAAAGATATTTTACCAGAATCTCAATGGCCACGAAGAGTCAATTCTTGCCGTCCACACAATATTTCAGCAAAACCAATAGATGACTAATGACTTAATAATAATGAGAATGACTTTTCGGGGGTCTTCGAAACAGGTGATTGCGCAAAAAAAATTATATAAACTTATCGTACACTTCAAGATGCTTGATTTATCAAGCGATTTACTTCATTATTTAGTATAATAGTAGTAGTAGTAGTAGTAGTAGTAGTAGTAGTAGTAGTAGTAGTTATAGTGGTAATAAAATAAAATAATAAAATAATATTAATATAATAGATAATAATGAATTAAAAATAATAGATGATCAATAAAATAATAATAGTATAATAAAATAATAAGATATATAATATATAATAATGATTAATAATAATAATAATAGAACGTAATAATAAATAGATAATAATAAATAAGTAATAATAATAATAATAATAATAATAATAATAATAATAATAATAATAATAATAATAATAATAATAATAATAATAATAATAATAATAATAATAATAATTAAATAAATAAAAATATAATATAGTAATAATAATATTAATAATAAATAATAGATTAATAAAATAATAAATAATCAATAATAATCTAATATAATAATATAATAATAAATAGAGTAATAATATATAGTAATAATATTATAATAATAAGTAATGTATAGATAATAATAAATATAATATAAATAACTAATGATAATAATAATGAATAATAATAATAATAATAATGAAATATATAAGTAAAATAAAGATGAAATCAATGAGTTAATAGTATACCTGAAATAATTAATCTATTAATGATTATTTCCATTATATAATATAATGAATAAGTAATGAATAATAGATAAATATATAATAATGAATAAAAAATGAATAAGTATAAAAATTTATTAATTAAGTAAAATAATGAATAAAAGATTTTAATCGGCATTAACGACGATATAGGAAAGAGGTTCTTAGGAGGTGCAAGTCTGAGCTGACCACTCATATCGCACACCCATAAATTAACGCCAGCTTGCATATAGTTAGTAGTAATATGAATATATATATGTATATGTATATATTTATATTTATAGTGTATTTATAGTTTTTATGAATAAAGGTAGTTAGGTGATAGATTAATACTTAGTAATTAAGTATAGTTGTAGTCGATTATTAGTTATTACTTTGATGTTTATTATTAATAATTTATTACTTCATATAAATTCTTCAAAAGCTTCTTTATTTTTTGCAATATATTTATTAGGTAAGTAGTTATATGAGAAATATACTATGTATTACTTATATTATATTAGAGTACATTATTTCATGAATTATGTCATCAACTATTCGATTATTATTATGCTAGATTTTA
>JABUQX010001205.1:17500-18727 GCA_015478945.1 Trachelipus rathkii
TCTCCACTCTCCAGAAATCATTTAACATCTTCAACATCCATCGCATGACCTCCTCACATCGCATAATCTCCACCGGCAGCCCATCACATCCTGGACCTCTTCCCATTTTTTCATATTCCCCATTGCCATCTCCAACTCTTCCATTGTTATCGCACCCTCATCCACGTTCAAACCCCCTGAACCCCCCCCTTCCTGGCTACGGCTTTGCGTTATATTATATATATATATATATATATATATATATATATATATATATATATATACTATATTAATATATATATATATATATATAATATATATATATATATCCGCAGGCCGTAAGCCAGGAAGGGGGGGGTCAGGGGATTTGAACCTCTTCCATTCGAAATTATTTAAACTATCAAAAAATATTTATGAATTAAATCTCTATTTTAATTTACAAGAATAATATATATACGGTATAACTCAAATAAATTAAGAGTCATACAACTATAAACATAACTTCTGGAATTACTTACTTGGGTTACTTGGGTGTGTTTAATGGTTGTTGAACAGCACAAAAGGAGATCTCTAACGTGAAGGTAAGATACTTGAAGGTTGATAAAAAATACATGACTTTCTGATTGGATCAAACGACATGATGGTGGAGCAGCAAAGAAGAAAACTTTTATATAAAAGTGTTCAAGCTGTCCAAAGTATACTGCGCTATACATGTTTAGTGATGTTGACATTCATATGGAGTAAAACACATAAGAAACTCTATTAGCACAATGAAAACAAATGAAAACAACCAGGCATTATTTTAGTTTTCCCAAGACGAAAACTATTTTAAAAGATTTATTTTTCTTTTTGCAACCGTGTATCTCCGTAAGTTGTATATGATAAATGTTTTTGAAAAAGGGGAGAACAAAGACCTCCTTAATTTATAGTTCTGAGGTATTAGAAATGAATGCACGTTGGACACGGGCTTTCAACTTCACCAGAGTAATTAACCGCTCCACTTCCCAAGTAAAATAAGTTTCTAAAATACATTTGGGCTCGTCCAAGTATGTGTAAACTCCTGGTGTGAACTGTGAAGATACTGTATTTCAAATGGGTATTTCTTTCATTGTGAACTAGTTGTAAGTGCTCGTTCAAGGCTTCGGCTTTTAATTCCACCCACATCAAAAATGCTGTAATCAGTGGAACATACCTTCAAAAAATGTCCTAGTGGATTATGCAAATGCTTGATTTTCTTCTTCACTCATT
>JABUQX010001206.1:0-53333 GCA_015478945.1 Trachelipus rathkii
AAAGATGAGAGAGTAGGAGCATTGGGTCTAAGGCTTGGTTGGTGCTAGTGCACACCTGCCACAAATTGATTTTATTATACATCTTTGAAAGGTGGCAATCGCGATGGGGGAGGAGCGCCGTAGACAAGTTAACGAGTGCGTTCCGTCATGGAGTCTCCCGTTCGAAACACAGGAAGTTCGTGATATGTTATATAGAAATAAATTCTGCTACAAAACTTGTATAGTATACTTTATTATACGTCGTTAATATTTATATATATATATACTAATATACCTACGTATAATATATATATATATATATGATATATATATGGTATAACATAATATTAATAGTATTAATATACTTATTTATAGATATTTATACTACACAAATATATTTTTAAAATACAGAATAATTTTTTTGTATGCCTTATAGGTTACTCTCGATTGAAAATCTGAGAAAACCATTATCAACATGCTAAAGAATAACCATTAATAAATACATTTTTTTAATATTTTTTCATGCTTCTTTTTTAATTGGTTTTAACCATTGGTTTTTATGTGGTTTAAACCAGGTTAAACCTAATGGTTATACCATGGTTTATAACCATCCCCTAATATTATAGATATTATTATATATAATATATAATAGTGATAAGTAATATATTTATTGATATGTATATATTGATATATTATATATAAGTATATATATATATATAATTATAGTATATATATAATAATAAATGTATAATGTTGTGTGTGTAGTGGGTGTTGTGTGTGTCATATGCAAGAGATATGGAATTGGACACAGAACAAACGGTGCGGTGGCGGTGCGTCGGGTTCTCTGGTGTGGCCATTTTGTTGCGGTGAAGAAAGAAGGTGGTATATCAATATCAGTATTCGGTGCGGGGGGGACTAGAAAAGCTCTGTAGCTTCATTTTGACCAATACCTACAGATTGAGAGTAATTAGCATTCTTATTGATGGAGCTACAGGATAAGATATTCATAATATCATGGGAGAGTATTTTTATTATAAGAAACCGTACGAGAGCATGTTTAGAACTTCAAAGTTTTTAGAACCGGTAATCCGGCTCATTAACATGATCAAGCCAGAATTCAGGATCCATGGATCACACGACCTATACAAAAGGCAAATGCAATGGGGAGTATGATAACAAGTTACGAAGGCTCGTAAATAACTCAATTCTCATAAAAGACTTTGGAGAAGAGTGGCAAAGTCACCATGTTCAGTAAATTGGATCAAGTGAAAGACTGAGATTTTGGATCACATGGGAATATTCAAAACATGCTTCCTCTGTCCAATAAAATTGGGAAAAATTAGGGATCATTTGCTGTGAGACCGGCTTCAAATTATGAATTATTGGTTGCTGGGTGGGACGCCTTCAAAATGGATAGGAGTAAGTGAGGATTGAATCGTCATCGATAATAAGTAATTCGTAGTGCAAATGACGTTAAAATATAATTTTAATGAAAGTATTGAATGTAATGAAATTATTTTTGAAATAAAGTAAGCTGAGTGCAGGCTTTGTTGATCTAATCTTCAAAACCATCTGATTATAAACCTCAGTCGATCACTCTGAACTCTGCATGCTATTTGAAAGAATTACAGACACTCAAAGTCAGTATTTATACAATCTATAATAAATATACAACTATAACTCGACCAATGTCTAGATCAATGTAGCAACTCAAGAAAGAGTCTATTTGTGAGTTCGACAATAACTGAATATTAGGTATGGAAAGGAAAGTTGAAGTTTTGAAAACAAAAAAAAAACAGGATATGATGTGTAGATGATTTATTAATGTATATGAAACAAACGATTGCAACGTTGGGGTAATAAGGTGAAGATTTTATTTCATAACAACTCGAAACGGCTTGTGTACACTCAGCATTGATGGGAGAGAAAAATCTGCGGTGCTTAAAAAACTAGGCTGTGAGCGTGTTCTTATTTTGAGGGATCGTCGGATGGGCGTAGTGTGTAGAGCATTCAGTATTGTTAACTCTGCCGACCGCGGAGTCCCATGCATGAACTGCTCGACTGCGGTAGGGTAGAATCTCACGCAAATCTCGCGCCATTTGGGCCCATAATCGTGGCCGCATTCATGGTGCCCCATTGCTTTATCCTATCAGGCATCACCACCTGGAGTGCTGAAATCTGACTCGAGTGTGGAAAGCCATGGTTTAAATTGTATCAAGGAAAATTGAGTCCACCAATGCTTTGGTGTAAACTGATTATAACAAATATTTGATTTTTGCAATATAATATTATTACTATTTGACTTTTACATATATTTATTAATTGGGAGATTTGCTACAGAAAAATTATGTGAAATTAAAATTGACGATCGTTTATAAAGTCAAATTCAAAAATTAATTGAAGAGAGTTTGGCGAAATTAATAAATGACATTTTTTAAGAGGGTGTGGTATTATCGGGTTTAACCAAAGACCATGGGACTATTTCATATGATAAATGACTATTTAACAATAAGCGATGATTCATTTTCACTAAGTCACATCGTTCTTGATCTTGTAAATTAGATAATCACAATGGATATAGTCGTGGTGTAAGTTATTATGAGTGGTGTGTTGGTGACTCATCGTTCAGGGGTGCTGGGTATAAGTGTTGATGGTACAGATCGATTAAACCGCGATTATTGTGAGAGATGACGTGAGAGCTCTGGGTCTCGTTGAGTGCCCGTGAGGGTGATACTGGGCATTGCTACTTTGGGGGATATTGCGTTGCACTTTTTTTCTTCGACAAAATGGACCTGGCACTTCGGTCGGTGCTGCCCGTAAAAGTTATGGCACTTTGACTCGCCGATCATGCCGCTATTATAATTTGGGTGATATTTCTAGGTTAGTGTCCGCGGTATAGTTGTATTTTATTTTTATGGGGTACTGATCAATTGGTATCTGGAAGGTAATGATGTAGTGTGTGGCATGGGGGTCCGTGGTTCAAATGGCACTTGAGGGAAACATAGGTTAGTTGGTGCATCTTTATCATTCATAGGTGGACTTGAGGTAATAAGATATTTAGTTGACAGGCCTGTTATGATGCGAGAAATATTATGTTTAGGGAGTTTTGCCGTTATTTACGCGTTCTGACTTGTTTATTTTTTTTTGTTTTGGTTTTGTTTTTGGTTTGTTTTTGAGGTTAATAACATTAATGGTTCCGTCCCTATCAGATGGTGCAAAATGAGTGTAAATATGGGGTGGTTTATCCTTTTTGCGTCGGTTTTTTAAGGTATATATGATATTATCTATCCGTTTTTGTATATGGATAAGATTGGTTTACACATCTTATTCTGAATTATAATGTAGTGAGCGACTATAGGCTGAAATGATACCATATCAAGCAAATTGGCCACTGTTGATTATGACTATAATTATTATCTTGTCAAGTGAGGCGTGGAATACTATATTTGGTTCTAATGTCACTTTTGGGTGTATATTCTTTTACAAATATGGTCGAGTGTTACTCATATGTCTAATCATTATTACTTATTTATTATTTTCATATATTGCTGTTTCTCTATTTTTTATTTTTTTATTTATATATAATGTTAGTGTGGGTCAGTTGTAAGTTATTAAATATTTGAGGAGACATATGAGGTTGGAGATTATTAAATTATGAGACCAAAGCCTATTTAAATATTTGTGCGAAATCGATTAGATTTATCAATTATGTGGCCGTTATTATCATAGGAGTAGTAGACACTTTTGTTCTATATATGTACTATTATCAATATTAGCACTAATACCTTTATTATTTCTATATAATGATATTTAATATGGTTACTTTTTTTTGGAAATATTAATATTTTTATAAATTAGTTAGAGAGATACTGTTATGTTAGATAGGCGTATACCTACTTAATATATGCCAATTTGTTAGGCCTATTCAAAGTCCTATTAGGGGATTTTCTAATATGTGCAGCGTGTGGTTTTTAGGGTTTGTTGTTTTTATCATTCAGTAATTTAACTCTAAACTTTTAAAACACTAACTTGTCATATCCAGAATCACGGTAAAGTTTCTGCTGTTCGAGAGAATGTATTCATCGCATTGTCGACAGCAACACGTTCTAGAATTGGAGATAGCACCAGCAGCACTAGATTTGAGACAGGTACCGCGGTTGTTTTTGTTATTGTCATCTTTGATAACATGGATTTAACTGGGCGATAAGAATTGGGATTTTTGTTTATTTTATTTTGGAAGCCTAGGAGCAGTAACAAACCTCTCCGTGCTTATCGGCGTGTATTAGTGGCGTAAAATAATAGTAGAAGAGTCATATTCTAGTGTAAATGTAAATAACACTGGTGGTATGTAATAATGTAGTTATCGATGCTACTATTCAGGGTTAGGTCCAAAAATTTTAGGAATCTTGATATTCAGGGGTACGAGTAGTTTTACTACTTGGACTGCGTTGGGCGTGTCTTTTGTACAGCGATGTGCGCAAGTGCTGAAGGCGCGTCTATAGGGTTGAGTTGAGGTTTTTAGTGAGTGCTAGTAAGGGGCATGAGGAATTATGTATTGTTTAGCGGGATTCGTGAGTAAAGTTTATGGTATTGGGTTCTGTAGCTTATTGTATCGTGATTATTTATTTTTTATTTTATTTTATTTATGATCTATGTGTATTTTGGTGTAGTTAGTTGTTTTGATGTGAATTTTTTATAGTGTGGTTATTGGGTCGTTGGTTTATGTAGTGTAAAATTATTATTTTGCTGACTTATATTAGTAAGTGTAATGTTTTATTAGTTTATATTTGGTTGGGAGGTCTTTTAGTTAGTAGTTTAGATTTTCTGATTTGTTTAATTATTATTTAGTTATTGTTATTTTTTATTTTTTTATTATTCAATTATTACAGCGAGTGAACGACTTCCATGATGTTATATACGCCCAGAATTATTCATCTAAGATGGCAGCGAAGCGCAAATTCTTGGCTTAAGCGAAGTCGCTATACTATTTTTTAACTCGTACGTAAATCTTGTCTGCGGTGTTGCGCTTTTAAGATTTCAATTTATTATGATTATTATTTGTCTATAATTGCCCTTTTAATAATATTATTCAAAAGGAGGGTGAGGTCTAGATGCTATTAGTATGTATTGCCTATTATTATATTGATGGTTGATATGGTTGACATTTTAATGTTACTTGGTGAATATTATTACGGTAAAGCTGTATTAAAACGAGTGTCGAAATTTGTGACTTTTCTGGTCAGGTGTCATTTTTTGACTTGAGGTAGCCTAAATAAAGGTAGGGATCTTATTTAGTCTTGTGTTGTCGCTAGAGATTTGTGGGATATGGTTGTAAAGATTTTATTTATTAAAGTAAAAACTTATGAATATTATATCTATTATCATTGTATATATGCTTAGTTTTGTGTGGCTATATTGTTTTTATTCTGTCCGTTGTGCGCAGTGCGCCAAATGGGCGCCGATTGGGATGATAGATATAGTGGCGCATTTGGCTTATCGAGCTTTTTCTCGTTTTGTTTTGTGATATTTGGTCTGTTTGATATATTCGTTTTAACTGATGTGCTGGGTGAGGTGCTAGTTCAGCGTAGTGTCTTGTTTGTATGTGGTGTAGTTGTCTTTCTACAGAATTGTTTATTAATTGTGTTGTTGAATGTATGACTATTATATCATATTTTCTTATGTTTATTTGCTATGATAAGATTTGTTAAATTTATTGAGTGTCAGTATGTTAGGAAGAGAATGTTATGTTGTTACACATTATAGGGTGTCTATCAATTGTATTGGCTTTAGTGTTTTTAGCATGGGGTGGTATCACGCGTAAAACCGTTTTTCGTCATTGGTTTGTTTTTGATATTTAAGTCGCGTCATATTTTCCTACATAATGTTTCAATGAGGGGATTTTGAATTTATTTTCTTTTATAGACATTTGTATAAGAATTTTTTGACTTTGATGCACTCTATACAGTTTTGGCTAGCTTGGGTTGGATTCTGTAGCATTTCGAGAGCTAACAGTACACAGGATAATATAAGTATAGAATGGCGTTGTTGCTTTTGCGTCTGAGTGCAGAAAAAGAATATGTGACTAAGAGAAGTGAACGTAAAGAAATCACAGAATGAAGCACAAAATTTTTGAATAATAGTCGTTTTGTGAATGGACTTGGCGATTTGACGGGACGCGGTCCATCATTTTAGAGATGCGCTTTATGTCAACTTGAGGCTTTGAAAACCTAAGAGAGATATTATCTCTTTTTTTTCTGGTTCGTGGGAATGAAATTGTTAGTTTGTCTCGGGCAAATTATTATTGGTGTGTGAGTATGTTTCGCAGTACGCCATTTATTTGTGTGTAGTTTTATTTGTTAATCTGGAGTATGTTGTTTGCGTATAATGAAGCGCATGACTCATGGTTGCACTACAATTCAAATTTTGCAGTGACAGTGTGGTACGGATGTATCGTCAATCGAGTGTAACTCTCCGTCAGGTATTATATTTCAAGTCCAAGTTGTGAAGACCTTGTCCGTGTCTACTACTTTTTGTGTCGTCTTAGTGATGGATCAAATGTTGGCGGACATGATCGTGGGATGTTGCTGGGCGGCGGTTCAGCCTTTAGAATGTTATGTTGTTGTATTAATTTTAGGAATTGATTGTATTAAATTTGTAAAGGTGTCATTGTATAGAGACGGGTTCCTAGTCCTTTGGTATTCATATTTTAATTTGCTCTTTGTATATATACTTTCAAAGGTTAGATCATATTTGAAAAGTTAAATGATCATTGTCAACGAAATCGAAAATTGTATCATTAGGCTAATTACTCATTCTCATGTGTGTAGGCGTTTGGACGGGAGCGCCGTCCAATGATAGGTGGGTATACGAGTCCATTGGCAATCTTGGTTTGTTTATGAATCTATTGAGTTCCTGTATGTCTAAAATATCTTGTGGGTCATGGAGTAGGTTGTTTGCGTGTGTTTTCATTTTTCCATAGTAGAACTGTGTGTGATAAATTGTTATAAATTTGCAGTCATGTTATGGCTACAATTTGTTTGCTTATATGCTTGTGAATTTATTCAATTTATATTAAGCATTCTTAACGTATGCATAAACAGACGTAAGTAATTCTTCAGTAATAATTAACTTTGTGAATATTTTTGTAAAATTTTTGTGATTGAAATATGGTGAACTGTTTCTTCATTGCGACTTGAATGACGTCAGAGTCAGATGTCTGTTTGGGAGAATATGTTATTTGGTGCTGTTTTATATTGTTATAGAAAAGAATTAAACTTTATACGGTTTATGAGTAAAGAAATGCCTATTCTACACAACAACTGGCTATTTGATTTGGCATTTTCAGTTGATGTTACTAGCCATTCTCAGATGAGTGTCTAAATTTAAAACTGCAAGGTAAAATAAATAGTTTCTAGTTAAAATAAACATCAGTTGCATGTTTTAAAAAAAAAGATAAATTCAAACTGTTCATTTTTCCTCTCAGGTTTAGAAAATGAGATTTTGAGTTTTCAATTTCCATCACCTGAAGATGTTTAGTGCAGTTAGTGATATGTTGGCGGTTTCTTGTGAGTTTATATATAGATTATTATTTTTGGTACCGTTATATGTGAAAAGAATCGATGAAGTATTTTGTGGCTAGTAGTGAGTCTTTGTGTGTAAAGTTTTCGTGGTTTGTCAGTTGATTTTGTCTAAATGACTAGTTATTATAACTACAGTTGCTCGTCCATTTTGTATTATATCCTTTCATTTTTTCTACTTTGTTGAAGTAAAGAACGTAATTTTTTGCATGTATGCCGTAGTAACATTTAAATTGGAACTGGGATTGATTTTAACAAAATTCATCATTAAAAAATTGATATTTGATGAGATTTTTTTTTCCATGATCAAATAAATTATTCTTTGCATAATAATTTAATTTTTCTGTATTTTTCATTTACCTTGCTGTGACCACTTCCGCTGAGTCTAAGAAAATTTCTGTTTAAATAAGTTATTATTATGTTGTTTATGAAATAACATAAGATGTGAACCAAGTCTATTTCCATCGATTATAAGTTTTGATAGAAAGCAAAATTCAATGGTTCTGCGAATTAATGTATTTTTTCAATATTTGAAAGATTCTCTGCTGCTCTCGGTAACAATTTAACACCAAACATGTGAAAGAACTAGGCGAAGTATCCAACAGGGGTTCTTATAAAGTCCATTAATGCAGTGTTAATGCTAATGTGTTGTAAATCATGGTATGACTTTGTTGGTTTACATTATTATTTGTAAATTAAAATATATTAAAATTACACTTTAAATAATCGTAATTATAGATCTTAATTTATGAGTTGTAATGATACAGCATGCGGTGTGTTTAATCTGTCGGTCTGTGAAAAAATTGGTCGCATTATGAGGTGTTGGTCAGATTAAGGTGTGCGCTTACTTTTCCTGCATGTATATGTTACGTTTAGGTTCCCTCATAAAACGGATTACTTTGAAGTTAAAGGGTTCACTCTGCGATATTAGAGTACTATGGGCTGTTGGGTTTAGTTACATTTTTGTCAAGGTGATTTAATCATTTGGGTAGTATTTATAGTACTCTAGAGCTTGTTCAAGGGGGACAGAGTTATTTTTTGTCTTTTGGTTTGGTTCTAGATATTGTTCAAGGGTAATGAGTACATTGGCTATAAGTACAAGTAGGGTGGTTTATTGAAGCTTTGTATAATATATATATTATTTATAGTTTTTTTTTTTATATTTTGATATATTAATATATTATATATATTATTATTTTATATAGTTTTATTTATATATATTATTATATATTATTATTTATTATTATTATTTATTATATATAATATTATATATATACTTATTATATTTATTTATATATAGTATATTTATTCATCTCATCACATTCATCATTCACGTACCTTCCAGGCAGCCTTCCTCCGTCAAGACTCGGGTATTTTAGGTTGCGTTTAAGCTAGGGAGGTGACCGATTCGGGATTGGAAGGGTGATGAGCTAGTGAAAATTGGGTGAGAGAAAATGAATATAGAAGTCAACTATTGTCGTAAAAGAGGAAGAGTCGGTTCAGCCTTACGCGCTCCTTTATGACGTTTTTTGTGAGTAGATTTAGTTCGCTTTACAGGAAATCCCACCCGTGGGGAGCTTTTCACGGAGTACGGCCTTGTTGTGGGGGGGTGGGTGCGAGCGGACTTTCTCGCTTTCATTGGTGGTTGCCTATTCTTCTGTGTTTCAATGCTGGGGTTTTTTTCATTTGCCTTTGTAACTCGCAAGGTGGGTTCTACAAAAGGATACCCGTTTCTATTTCAACAACGCCCGCCCATCATCACTTGTGCGGGTCTATTGGTTGGCGTACCTCCTCACCTCTTCGCAGACTTTACATTTCCCTCTGCGGCCGCATTCCCTTTACTGGGACAATCAATCCACGTTTTTCTCTTCGGTCTCGCACGCCGGTCGATTCCCAGCATCACCATCACTATTTTTTAATTCTCGCTTAACTCCAGGTTCTCGACTATATCCTATTCTTCGCGTTGGTTTTTTGGTGTGCACATGACGAAAAGCCATCGGTCAGACTGGGTAATCTTTTTTCTTTGGTTATCTCCGCTCTTCATTTTACCCTTGTTCTTTCACACCACCATCCAAGCCTCTTCTATGAACTACGTTCTATTCATTTAATTTTTTATGTCAATTATCTTGTCTCACATCCTAACACGCGCTCGCTCTAAGGATTGGTCCAATTTGGGGTTTTTCTTGGTGCGTATTTTTCGTTTTTCTGAACCTATTTTGTTACTTTTAGATTATATTTTTCTTATTTCTCAACCATAAGTCTGCTCTTTTTACTACTATACTTCAACACAGATAACAACATAGCTCTTCGAATTTTCTTTTTTTGTATTATGTTTCCCTATGTCGTCACTTCAAGAGCTTTAGTCCCTTTTAACATCCCACCCAATATATTTGGTTAATTTTGTCCCAGCCACTTCTTTTGCTATTTCACTTTTGTAACTTTTCCTTACAATCACTCTTCCAATCTTGCCTGGTTTTCCGTTGTCCCTTTTACATGGTCAGGAACATATATGTGTATTTTAGTATTTTTAAACTTGTTTTTTTTGTGGTCAGTTGACATCTCATTCTATTACATATACTTCACCAGGAGACCGAGCACTGTCCTCACTCTACAAACCATGATACCTTATTCTCTTTTTAATTCTAACGTTTCATCTTTTCAATCCTGCCTTTTAGTCTTATTGGGTGTTACACACTCTATTCGAGATGGTGTGTCTGACGGTGCTCTTAATATTTTTTCGTCTGTGCAAGACCAATCCTGTCCCGTTGTCAGACTCTCGTTCTATGTATATTCGCTCACACGAGAACCAATAATCGATGATCTCATCAATTAGGTATGGTTGAGGTAGGTGAACCCTCCACTACTCTTTCATTTCTCCAGTGGTCATTTTATTTTGGCTTACACAACCGTCCTTGGCGTCTGGGTCTATTCTGGGTGTTCCCTTTATCTCGTTTTTAATGTCATTTGGGCATAACTCCTCGATCCATATACAATTAAATAACCAAGGAGACATAACACATCCCTACCCACTCCACTGGGGTGTTGGGGTTTGTTGCGTGGGTTGGTTCCGTGCTATTTGACATATTAAAACCAATCACGTTTTGTTTTTACTTTTGTTATTCTGTACATCACGCTTTGCACACTTATAGTCATACTATAGTGTGTGTTGTGAGCTTAAATGTCATGTAACAGCGTTGTCCACCTAATCTCCATATATCACCTACACAGTGGCTGTGTTCCTCGCGCATATGATCTTCTTATTAGTTCTATGATTAGTTTGCGGTTACCCTTGGTTTGCAATCATTAAAGAGTGGGTAATGCAATTTATTGCTTATTCTCGGCCCTCAGTTTTCCCCAATTCATTTTTTGTGTCAATGTAGAAGATTTGGATCCACTAGCATTCGCTACTACTTCAATACGCACCTTGTTCTTCACTCTATAATCATGTCCTTACAGACCTCGAGCCTCTTTCGATTAAAATTACAAAATATTATCTTCCTGTACTTTTTATAGTACAGTATCTTGGTATCTTGAAACAAGCCTTGATTAGGTATAGTCAAAAAATGTTTAATTTTTTTCCAGTTTTAAGCAGATGACCAAAAAACCAAAGAAATTGACCTGAAAGTGGGCAAGTGAGGCAAGTAAGAGGCATCCATGTTGATCCATTTGTTTTTTAGCTCCTCCTGCATCTCCTTGATGTTGGACGATCGTCTCTCTTGTACTTTCGAATGGGCAATTTGACATTGAATTCATGTCATAGGAATCCTGAAGTCTGGGAAGGAATGTGAGTTTGGCAGGAGGCGAGAAGAGAAGGTGCTTGATAGGAAGGAGTGAATGGCGGGATTTTTGTGAGGTAGCACAGGGAAGGGTTCTGGCGCGGTCTTGGTGATGCCTGGGTGGATTTTTATATATTCTGGGCAATAAGCTCTCACTTAAGGTTGGGAGGGGATCGTAGTTAGGGGGCCTTTCCTTTGCGACCTACGCTCAGTGGTTAACTACTAATGTTGTTCATGAGTTTCCGGGGCGCTGGTTTGGCACGTCCACCGACACTATCCGCAATTCTGGTGAAAGGAGGAAGATTAAAAGTGTCAGAATTTATATATATATATATATATATATTACAGTATATATGTATATATATGTATATATACGATATATATATATAATATAGTAGTTTATATATATCATATGTATATATATATATTTTCCCAGTTTCCAGTTTCCAGCGCTCAAGGGCAAAGCCCTATTTCAAGGAGGGGGGGTGTTACAGTGCAACAAAAATATTCAACTACGCAAATTACGGCAGAATGAGCACCAGATCGCGGGTTTTAAAAAGTGAGGGAGATTAATATGAGTAGGAAACCAGGACGAAGGATGGAGAGAACTCCAACCGACGAACTAGAGGTGGCAGGAAAGAAGGAAGGCACCGCAGCGAACAACCCTGGAAGTTGCTAACATCACTACACAAAACTCATGTGCCGCACAGCACCGAACCGGACCGGACGGCGTCTTAAAGGAGGCGGCATGCGAGTGGAAAGCTCCCTCGAGCACCTGCCGCTAGGTAGTATCTATAGAAAAGATAAAGCATCCAGTACATCCGGCGCCGTGGCAAAAGATATGAGGGCTGAGTATCAAGTGAACTAGAAGGTACAGGGATCCGCATAACCTATAGAGTGTTTGCCTTTGACCGTCGGACTTTAGGTCCATAATAGGGCCGGGTGAAACCTGAGCCCACCAGAATTATGATACGAGTACTGCCGAGTGATCAAAGCGGCGGATGAGCACGGTCCTGTATTAACTGGGGGGGTAGGACTCGTTCGAAGAGGAACAAGCAAAGTCTCGCACTTTGGCTTTCCTCCTTCTCGTATGCTTAAATCAGTGTAATCTTCGCTTTCTTCTCCCAGTATTCGTCCTCTCAATATCTGAGGCCGGCTGTTGTTGATGGGGCGAACTTCTTCTTCCTTTTCTGTCAATAGTGGGCTCCGTTCCTCAACAGAGAATTATGTGACTGTTCGTATAGTTTCTCCTATCCTTAAAAGATTCATTTTTTTTGTTTAGTCGTTTATTTCAATGGTCACATGGAGAATGTCTATCTTATATTGTGTCAATCCGTCTGACGGCAGATACAGGCAGAGAAACGTCCGACAAGCAGATAGAAAGTCATGAAGGTGGTTCTGCAGGACGAGGGGAGATATTGTAAGAGCCAATCAGTTGGTTTTAAAGGGCAGAGATCACTCTTTCACAAAAGGTTGATCGGGCGAACGGTCTACTCCAACCACCATCATCCATTGTCGGAAATTTTCACTGGCAGATCATCGGAGAAAATGGAAAGCTGAGCCTAGAATTATTCCGGAGTAAAGGATAAGACGAACGAGAGAGGCAATTCTAGAAGTAAAAGAAGCGGCAGAATTGAAATGAGTCTAAGAATGAAGGGTTCGAGTCATCTTGGCATTTGAGTGATGAGTTATGAACTCTGCTCCTAGCGAGAAGGAATATCTAGTCTCAATCGAAAAGTTCTTGAATATAGGTAGCCTTAATCTTTCACGAGGGGAGACCTCAAGACAGAATTCCTGAGGAACCACATTCCCACTTATTGACAGGAGCTAAAGGAATGAAGGAAGGTGCCCATAACATTGGAATCAACAAATGCATCCCGATATCCGGAAGGGTCGGAGGTGTTGGATAAAAGAAAGCGAGATCCTACGAATCACTGGTGTGAAACTTTATAATTGATGTCTTATGAAAAGGACACACGAATTACTTAACAAGAGGAGGGAACATTTTGGAGCAGCATCAGTGACCGCCGTTGTAAATATAAGACACCCCGTCTAAATGCTTTGAATTTATGCAAGCGCTCACCCGCAAATTCCCCGTAATTCCTAGATATGGACGGACCAGAACCATAATCTGTTAGAAATAGTCTGAAAAGACTATTATAATTCTACCCAGTTCTATAGACCTCGCACTGCGCCTGAAGAGGCCGACTTTCGGTCGACGTTTCTCGTCAAGAAGGGTAGTAATGATAGAGGTCCCAAGATGGTATAATGGAAAAATTGAGAGATATGGAAAGACGGTTTTCATAAATGGATGCTTAGATCAGACATAACAGTTGTAATCAGAGCTATCAATAACAAAGAGAAGCGATAGTTAAGATGGATCGAGAAACGCGTCGACTTCTACATATTTGGTTCGGGAACTAGGGGAGCGGGGCATGGTGATTCACATGAGGCGCGCAGTTAAACCTGCGAAACGCATTCTGTTTGTAAGAGACAAAGCTGCGTAGACTATTCGTATTTTTGTACGGCTCTTCGCATACGAGGTATATAGTTGAAACGAGACGAGGGCCAGCACTGCACGGACAGTAATATCACTCCTAAAACGAACAGTCGGGAGGCATACATTGCCATCTCCGCGCCCGTTGTTAGTGGAGTACTGCCACCCTCTCCCCGATAACTCTGGTGGGGGCCCTTCAGGGATTTCACCCGGACTTTTTGGATAAAGCGGTCGACAGTCAAAGTGCTAAAAAGGCACTATTATAAACTTGTTTCTCGTAGACGTATCACATATTGCACCATTCGCCAGACCTCAAACTTTGGTAATCTCTCCTTATGGGCGGAGAGCGCGAGATGTTTGGATCACGAGTTGGTAAGAAAGTCATTTATGCGTAGGTAGGTACCAGGAAGAGGAAATGCCAGAATCGTCCATGGTTGAGTAGCGAGCAGGTGCTCGAGTGGGGGAGGCTATGTAATACACACAGGCTCGGGTGCAGGCCGAAAAACGTCGGAACCTTCCTTGGGTACACGACGTGGGCCTCTCAGGGCAGTGCAGAGGGGAGTGCATGTGTCGGTGTCACATAGAGCTTTTATAGCTAAATACCGTAATAGTCAACTAAGATTCGTCAAGATCTAGATAGATGGAGGAAAGGTAGACTTTTACAGAATGTGTGCTGTCTGGTTGGCCACCATGCTGTTTTTTTCACTGCACAGAAGCCCCTACTGGTTCTGTGGAATAAGATTCTCTTATCTCACATTCATTGCTGGTGTAGTTCATACACCAATTTAAAGTCTCGGCATCACTTTACGTAAGAGAGCCACTTTTCGTTTGAATGAAAGTCCCGCTTCGCGGCTCTCGTGCTGGTACATGAGTCATATCTGCGTAATTCTGCTTCGGTCATAACGTATTGAAATCTTAGTTCTGTGGTGAATTGGATAACAAACTTAGCGAGGAGTCATCTCAGGGCTTGAATCAGGAGGCATTTTTTTTTCCTAGCCCGCTGCAAGCGGTGGTGAATACACAGCGTACAAATATAGTTATAGGGAGTATAATGACCATTTGATTACTCTTAGCTCCATCGGGTAGACTGGCACCAGATGAGGCATATTACGATTATGGGAAGAGAGTTACTCAATTGATAGTAATGGGAGATTTAAGTAGTAAGGATAAAGAAATTATAATATTAAATATGATAGATATCGAATATGGTATAGATTAGTATATTAAGTATTTAAGATAGATAAATATAATAGTATACTCTAGTAATGAGATATATGTGATAATATTACAACTGATATATAATAATAATATATTATTAAGTAATTATCACAATTATTCTAAGTTTTATCTCCATTCCATTTCCCCAGATTTAGGGTGAAGTGAGGTGTCATGGGATACAACAGACACGAAAACCGATGAAAATCATTAGTAGAAGTTGAGTAAGCAAATGACGGGGTAGGGTCGTAAAAGGCATTAAGCAGCCCTACTACGATCCCCTCCACTACGCTTTAAAGCTGAGAGGCCATTTATTCAGTACCATAAATAAAAAAAATATCCACCTACTATTGAGAGCTAAATCAAAATCACATAGCAAACCGCGAACGGATAAGCCTAGCGCTTATTTAGTATTGGATTAATTATATAGTAATAGTTAATATATTGTATATTATATATATAGAATATATATATTATTAATATATTTTTATATATATAATAATTTATATAATATTAAGATATGTGCATTATTTGTTTTTATTATTATTTTATTTTTATTTTTTTTTTTTTTATATATTTTTTATTTTTATTATTGTTAAATATTTATTTGTGAGTGTTTATTTTTTTTTTCTATTTTATTTATTTTTTTTTTTATTTTTTTTATAGTTTATTTTTTTTTATTTTGAATTAATGTTTCTTGGTATTTTGGCTGAATACAAACACTTAAAAATTTCCGTTTGATTGTTAAAAATCACTATAATCTTCTTGATAACATTCATAATAGTCTTCTTCGTCATCATTTCTTTACTTCGCACTTACGTGAGCCAAACTCAACATATTATCGACTACCGTCGACCTTTCGAGGGAGTTTCTCTTTAGGATTCGCATGAGGGCTCGAAACCACGTCTTCACACACGTGAGACAATCACTCTACCGTTATGTCATGGTAGCATATCACAGGTCAACAAATTTTACAATTTTTTTGTCTATTATAGTATAGTATATAATTATATATATATATATATATATAGCATAATCAATTAGGAGACAATAACGCAAACCTCATGTAGTCGGCCTGTGTCGGACCATTTCCATTTCAGGTCATTTCTTGGTTTTTTGGTCATCTGTTAAAATGGAAAAAAACAAAAATAACATTTTATCTTTATTATTACTTCTTAATTCAGGCTATGTTGAGTTATTCTAATAGTAAAGTACTTGTATTTAATAACTTAAGTATATGCAAGGAAGAGTTTAATATGTATTGGTATAACTTCTTAAAATCGGACAGAGTGCGGTTTCAGATCGTGTCCCATTATGAGGGACTGATATAGTGAAGAACAAGGATGCGTATTTTATCAGAAAGGTAGGTAGCATACGAATATATGATAAGTAAAGTTTGCACAATTAATAACTAACAAATTGATTAACACAATATGAATTATGGTGATATAAATGAAGGGAAGGATAAAGGAATTCTACCATCACGCATCCTCTAGTTTTACATGATCCTTGCCACACAGGCGTTATTATCGGAATAGAAAATTTATATTGTAAGAAGATATATGAGACAAAGCAAATGGTAGTTATGTTGATCATTCTATTCTAGTCTGCGACCGTCTCCGCCAGCTGCGCGAAGCCTCTACGCTGACACCTATCCCTCACTCCAAACTGGCCACAACTACTCAGGCGCCAAAAACATAACTATACACTGGAACAACCTACTCCTGTCACCTCAGTTTGCAGGGGAGAGAGAGGTGATGAGTAAAAAGAACAGACTATAAATAGTTCAAAAGTGAATGTTTTTTTGCGTTTCTGTTTTCAAAAGGTTTCTTATATTGGGACGTGTTAGCGAGTGGAGTGAGGTAAGACTGGGATAGCATTGTATATACTCATAAGTCTCGTCTCGTCTTACAGCTTGTGGTACGCGTTAAAATTATCGGGAGGAAGTTCTCAAGGGTTGTCAACATGAAGAGTGGAATGGGGAAGTTATTGTAGGACATATTTTCATATATTTTGGATGTCAGGAGAGTATCGGGTGAAATGGCAGGGTGGGTGGGTACAGAGAATGGATTGTACTGTATGTATATCGAGAAGAAGACCAGTGGAGGGTCTGCCTAACCTCAATTTTTATTCTGGAGGATGATGTATAGTGAGTAAGGGTATAGTTTTTGTATGTAGTATTATTGAATACAGTGGCGTAATCGATCACTCTAAATGTTAGGTAGAGCTCGTAGAATTAGAGGGGAACATTTGAGTTATGTGAGAGTATATAAGTTGATATTTGGTAAGTGTATGTGCATTATCTAGGCTTATGAGATAGGAAATTGGGAAGGAAAGCTAAAAATACGTCTACGAGATAGAGAGAAAGCGGGATGTGTAATTCAGGTCGATCGAATTGAGCCACATCCGTAGCCTATAAATAGGACGTAAGTTTGCTCGGAGGGATGGAAAAAACGTCCTCACTGCGGTAAGCATATCATAAGATAATATGAACGGGGACTAAGCCAAGAAATTGTATAATAAAAAGCAAGATATTAATATACAATGGAAGACAATTGAGTTTAAAAGCAAAGGGTGAAACACGGTGTAAACACAGAGTGTACGAGATGGATGTTGTTAATGAGTGGAATTGATGTGAGTGGAGAAGAAAAGTTGAGTCGAAATTGGATGAGGAAGCAGGATATGATGCAAGCTGGGGAGAATGAGCTCAGTAGTAATATTCTAGTGCGCTCGGATGAGGACGGTAAACGGACTACTAAGAGTGTGACGGTGAGTGAGAGCTGATGGACAATAATGACAATGGAGGAGTCGTGATTATCGGTTTCGATCCTTCCATGGGCTATGAGCTATGAGTGCTTATAATCAGATATTCATGGACAACTCTAGGAACAACTGATGGAAATTGGGAATAAAGAGAGGAGGTAAATTAAATTTGCATAAATTTGAGTAGCATAACACTGAGATTCAGAGGATGTGGACAATCTTACGGAGAGGGTGCTGTGAGGGCTAATAGGGATAGACCTAAGTAAAAAGAGAAGATAATAGCAAGATAGTATGAACATACTACTTGGTTCTATATTTGACATAGACGCTGACTCCCTGAAAGAGATGGAGGTATAGTGATAGTGTGACCAAGAAAACGGGTCTTGGAAAACGCAATGAGAGCCAATAGAAGTGACAAGACGAGTCGTGAGATAAGGGTGCTTAATGCGAGGAGATGTGATGAGCAGTGGTAAAGAACGAAAATGTGAGCACTTGATTGAGTGTCGGTTCAACTTTGTTTGTTGAAAGCCGATACTAATATGTAGTGAGATTAGAGTGGTGTAACGTGCATGGATAAATCCTATGTTTAAGTTCCGAGTCTGGGATGATCTTCTAGGATAGAGTATGAGATAGAGATGGATGTGATGTCAGTATTCGATAGGTGTGTGAGTTACAACTGGGACATGACAGCATGGGGGTATGAGAAGGTAAATTTGATGGCTGGATAGTTCTGTGGTCCATAAGGTGCATAAGAGTAAAAAAGGTTGGCACAAAAGTAGGGTACGATGACTAGGGCATGAGTTAATAATTAGTACAACGAATGGTACGGAATGTTTTAGATATGAGGAGGGGTATTGATTTATGGTACTCGCCTAGCTCTGTGGTTCAAAAGGGATTAGTGTACATACGACACCACAGCATCTTTGGAGAGCGAGGATATGGATAGGGGAGGGATTCCGTCAGCGTCCGTTAGAATAGCCTCAGCAGGGGTTAAGGAAGCGTTCTTCTGTTACTTATGCTGAAATTCATAATAATATCTCAGCACAAAAAGGTACTGATAATAGGTTGGGCGGTAAGGAGTCTGGGCTTGTATGATCGGTGTTTATTATCCAGATATTAAGGCTTATGTTAGTTTATTCATTCTTCGTACTTGAGTGCTTGTGCTGTTTCGCATAATGCATGCTACGGGTGCATGCATTTATTACAGCAACACGTAATGAATATAACGACGCCAGTTTCATTTATCGTGGAGTAGAAACGGTGGGTGATGGTGATGTTGATGATGTGATGAATTTGATATATAGTATATTAATATACGTTTATTGATTACTATAATATTGATTTTTATAGTATCAGCTAATTATACTTATAGTAAATAGTTAAGAATTATGATAGGGTATATAGTAACGATATATACATATATCATAATATTAATAGCTACATTATTATGTAATATTATATTTATAAGATTATTTATAAGTATACTATTTGTAATTTATGATTAATATAATTATTATATATATAATAGAGTATGAATGAGTTATCAGATAGTAATCCAGATATATGATACTATAATATCAATATATATTATATACTACATAGTAAAGTTTTCATAAAGTTAACTTATTAAGTACTTCTTGCATTAAGCTTCAATTGATACTTATTGGATATAAGATAAATAGCTGGTTGAAAAATTGCTAGCGTCTTAGTACTAAGTACATTGGTTAACGTATGGAGACAGCTCTAGAGTTATCATCTTTAGTTAACTTGTGGTAAGTAGTCAGGCTGTGTATGGAACAAATTAATGAGTACTTAAACCCTAAGCCCAGTGTATGGGCTGTATTTATCTTTTTATCTTGCGACATGGAACGATTGTGTTTGGTGTAGAGATTTATGTATATGTCAGACCTGATAAATCATGACAGAAGATGTTATCTATGGAACGGAAGCCTCGGAACATTATACATCAGGGCTGGCCGACAAGACAGCTCGTATTGCACTACCCATTTAGTGCAGTACACGTATCATTATTTACAAATTCACACTTATGAGTCTCCAAAGGATATGCGACTGCAACAATACACTTGACTACTACAATTACCTGTCAGGGGTAGAATTTAACTTAAGTATACTAATTGATTTCATAAATCTCAATTTTAAGTATTAGTGTTGATTTTCTCCAGTGTAATCCACCAACATATTCGATTGGGTCACATACTAATTCTCTATTTGTCACACTCTATCTAAGATCATAATAACGATACAGTGTAGCATGATAATGTGTTCACATTGTTGGTAGCAAGCATGCTTATTGAGAGATAATTCAGAGTCTTAGTACTTCTTTCCTCAATTTGGTTTGGTCGAAGATCATGTAATAAGCATTTTGTAGGCTTCTTAGTTCTCGTTTTTTCATAATACCGAGAGAAGCACGCACTAGAACGGATAAGTAATTCATTTGTAGCAGAGAGACCTTTTGCAATATGTTCATTCTAATCATTGACGAGCGATTCATATCGGTTGCGCTTCACAAGTTTCTTGTTACAATTGCGTCTTAATCAAAAGCTAGTACTAATTGTGTGTTAAATTGGGCATCATATTAAGTCTTTCGATAAATCACACATCTCATTATGTTTCATTGTTTCATAGATCGACTGCCTGTAGAGAGCCATTCAATATATACTTTTAAATTTAATTAATAATTAGTTTTCTTTTTATGTGCATATGTATCGCGAGAGATATACATTTGGAGATATGTTGTTAGTCTCGACGAGGGAGTAATGATCATGTTACTGTTTTTGATATAAGAAATTTAAAGAATAATAATTTTTAATAATATAAGATAAATAGATTGTATGGAACTATGTAACTGATGCCTCTATTTGTTAAAGAGAGCTCCATGATGGAAGGAGAGAACACATACGTCGGTCTCTCCAATCAACACCATACACCATCGATTTCTTCAGCATAGAATCTCCCAAGATAAGTACATGGTCCTCTAACGGTGTTGTGTGATTAAGATATCAATCAATTGCCTGCATAGTTAGCAAGTCTAGGATATTGATATATTGTGCATACATCTACGGCTTGACAGTCTGATGAGCAATTACAATACGGTTTAAATCAAGTAAGTTCTTCACAATGTGGAAATAGAGTATCGAGTGTCTTTAAACAATATAATGCGAATGCATGTATTTTGTAGATAATTATCATATTCTGTGTAGTCATAAGGACCTATCTATGACACATAACAGACTTTTCAATATGACTGTTCGCTTTGCATATTCTCTTTATTTTGGTCTAATTTATAGTAAAATATGATCAAATGTGTCTAAATTCACATACAGGAGCCATCAATCATGCTCTAATCAATTCCAGGCATCAGCGTGGAAATTCGAGCACTCTCCACAAACTCCATTAATTCTACGTCGTAGAAAGATGAACCAGCATATGATTAAGCGATTTAAGTTTATATAGTCACTTACATGATACCTAGAGTGCTATGATTAAAGTCATTACTGACTTAAACATGGGCTATTCGTTACCTTGCGCGTATGCAGGTTATATATATGCTTTGCGTGTGTTTATTAAGAAGCAGTTTTACACATAAATATTATTGATCAATATTAGAGACATGATGGCTTCTATGTAAGTATGGCTCTATTAATACTAAAATATGCCAAATTTTGTTATGTCTTCTTTTTCCATAATTTGTTAAAAAATAGCATCCAATCACATGATTTGTGAATTACAAAAGTTCCATTAATAGGGATCGTTATCCATACAGGTAGAGCGGCGGGTCACTCTAATACTCTGTTTTCTAACGAAAAATTTAAAATAAGAAAGCAGGCATTTTTCATTTCAAAGCGATCTAACCAGAACTAGTTGTTAAACTTTTGGAGGAATGGATAACACAATAAAGAACTGTCACCTATGCTGCTCTATTATGTAATGAATCATAGTTCAACTCCAACCAATTTATTCATAAATACATTGCATTATTATAATACTACCTTTACGTACTGAAAATAAATAATCCACTTATAGTTATTTAATCAATGTCTGAATTCACTCGTGCATGAATAGTTAATGGCATAGAATCTCTTAATTCACTCATTCCAATTTATTGGCACGCACAATATCTTAATGACTTAAACATTCCCGCCTTTCTAACCGACCATTCAATCATAACGTAGCAATTTTCTAATACAGAAAACCAATATCGCCAAGAGCACATATAATTACTTCGAAATTAAGCCTATTACCACTTACAGCTATTTCACACCTTTCATCTGGTAATCTAGCTAAATAGCAAGATTTAACATATATTGGTAGGTATCTAAGCGGACCTGTGTAATAAGTATATTACAATAATTGTGCACATTGAGAGACTAACGTCATTACCATATATCACTAGTGAGAACAGAGCCTGAGACATCTCGTTACGCTCAACGCAACATCAATGATACTGAGATGTTTCGCTATAACATGCTTTAATTAACAAGAAATGAAGATTAGCTATTTTTCTAGGTTACAAAATGTCTTTAGGACTTCTTAATGATCTGTTATTTTCATTCCCAACACAAAACACTATAGTCGCAGAGTCAGGCTATATATGTCGTTTTTTACACGATGCTTAAATAAAGATCAATGTAGAATCAATTGAAACACGTGAGTACATAAGTAATTATACTAACTATATGATGTGAGAACATCGTAACTTGAAGAGCAATTATGAACACGTATATCGAGAAGCGAAATACGATCACATCGTCTCATAAAGAACTATTATAAAATGTAAATCATCCTACCGGAGGCAACTCATCAATATCCACGAGACGAATTTGATACCGAATAATTACATACGTCTAAGAACATTAAAGAAAAAGATTAATATGATATAAGTAATACAGATGAATATGTGGAGCAAACCATCAAAGCCATCTTTTCATGTTGACCATGAATGCTGAAATAAAGTATATTCATATTAATCGGTAGATCAACGGACGGTGTCTTCGCGGGTCCAGACTAGCACCAGCTGAGTCACAGTAAGAGCTAGCTTGTCTGCCAGCTTCGAATTATAGCACCGAGAGCCCTTGAACCTATCGCGGATAGTAACGACTACTATCTCACGAGGAGCGAACTTGACGTTGGACCTAAGCAAGGGTCTTGCTTCAATCTCGTTCGTAGATACTAAGTATAACCCATATTGTCGTTTATAATACTAGCCTCTTACAATATGGTCGTGCAGAACAAATTAACTTTTATACAAGAGATGAGATGACAAAGGCTTAACAAATCGCTTACGTTATCCGCTCGCGCTAGGAACAAAAGATGGTTGGTCTCTTATCCACGTGCCTTTTCGGCCGCCACTTGCTAAAAAGTACGAAGTGAGTCATATAAGCTTTCCTTTTCACCACAATCCAAATTCAAAGAGGCGTGTGTATGATCTTCACTTATATCTTCTATCGTTTCAAAAAACACGAACTTTTTATGCGGCTTTGGTTCGGTCGTAAAACATTTCCTGGAGGACTATATCGTGGGTGTATGCATGTAATTATAAGATCACATTACTAGCGTCAGCCATATAACACATATACTTACTACTCTGCAATTACGCTCTGGGGACTCAGAGACGCCAAGTTAACAAGCAGCTTCTCTCTTACACACTTATTTTCGATTTGTACGCTCGACTTTAAACTGGTGTCTTTGTAACTCGAGGTGCTTTGAGTCTGATAGAATCGAGTCTATTTAGCGTGAGTGTGCTTAATCACTTTTTAATGAACGCGGATCTGGATTCTAAGTACATAAATGACAAGTCTACCCGCAGGTCATCGCTATACCCTGTGTTCGTTGCTCTGATGAGGAAACAAGATGGGGTCAGGAAACTTATGGCACTGGATTCATCGCTCTTGATAGCTGAATAAGATGCGTAAATTTCGCACCTGTGTGTGGTGTAGGTTTTTATATCTGCATACAAAAACGAATATAAAATTAAGGGTCACTAGTCACTGTATATACCGTTCAGAGGGTCATGCTTTATACTCCAACATCGAGAGTTTGATTAAAGCTTGCTAAGACACGACTAAGAACGGCTTGTCCAAGCATAAGATTAAGACAAGGTCATTTTACGCACAGATCAGTAAGATTCAAACTGTTTAACCAACACAATATATGTTCTGCAGCATTGAACTCTACGTCTTAGATGTCATAGGCACCGATGAATATGTCTTCTGAAGACAACATCCTTAATTCCATGAGAAGACTAACTGAAAATGGATTTGTTTTACGGTATCGAAGTTGTCATTATTCACACTAATAAAACACATTAACGTTAACTGCTCCCATCTTTAATCAGATTTTCTAATTTACACGACATATTGCGAAGGGCTGAGTTCGAGTAATTGTTAGAGCACACTACAGTTAGCCAGAACAGCTTAGGAATCAGATATTATATAATAGCCACATAAATCTTCTGCACACCACCACAAGTAGACTCGCACGAGGCAAAAATTTGTATAGCTTATAGAAAATGACGCACGAAGCGAATTTCCTAGACTGACTCGCATTTCGCATCACCAACTAGCTAACATTGAGAGAGGGGTACATAGGCCTAGCATGGACGGAACACATTAACCAGCGTATTTGTGTACCCTAACGATGGTCGTAGACAGCACTGTCCGCTGACACACGGGATGCAGTTGGCACAAACCCCGCTGAGTAAGATACTGTGACTCGAGGTTGACATACTACGTCTACAGCAGGATAGAGCATGATGGAGCTACGAGCGATGTATAATGTGCCAAAGTATAAGAGAGTATTGTAGGTAAAATACTGGTAGACCTGCTCTACGGATAAAAGAATAACTTGCGATGGAGACCACGGCGAAGGTTGTTTCGACTCTTTATATCATAGTATTTAGAATAAAGAACTTGGAACCCCCACCCCTGCTTCACGCCACCTCTCACAGGTTTCACTACACGTGTAGTATACGAATATGTTTTAAGATCCAAAGTTTAAAAAACGCTAAATAAGATTGTCACGAAATCAGATTCATTAACTCATGGTACCTATCTAAATCTGAGTCTTTGGATTAGCTGCTACTGGATTGACTACTACCTTTGGATAAGTTTATTAGTACAGTATCGCGAGTCTAATTAATGAAAATTGAATAATTATGGAGAAAGCAAGACTCGCACGAACAAGTTTCGTACGCGGCTTATAAATATATATGGTTCGGCCTTGAGAATTTTGCGTCTTCGCTGGACTTTGAGAAGTTCTGGCGTGTTTAACTATGTCGTTCATCTGTAATAATAAAATAAAATATAATAATATAATAATATAATAATTAATATAATACATAATAATAATAAATAATAATGAATAAATAACATACATAATAAATAATAATAAAGTATAGCGTCGAAGATAATATAAATGCAGTAAACTACAATTACATAAATTGAATATAATAGAGGATGATATCAGACTAATAATAACTAATACGATAATAAATTAATATATGAATGACAGTATATTATCAAATAACCATTGACGATATATTTACATATTAAAAACTAAATACTACGTGAAATAATTAATTAAAGTGATTGTGTAATAACAAATATATCTAACGTTTTTAAAATTAGTATTGCATTTAAATGAAACTCATTATTTTGTCAATGATAACTAACAGGATCTAATAAGGAAGAGCCGGACAGTGCGTTCATATGAGCTGTTTCGGTTGGCACAAACTTAGGAGTAAAGCGTGTAGCTGGGATCTTAATATGAGAGCCCGAGATTTTAGTTGTCTAAACTATGGCATAAAACAGACGTTTCTTCAGGATCAGTAAGCATTGGTTGTGCGAGAATTTCATTCAGGATGTGGTTGTCTAAAGACCGATTTCTCCTCGAATAAAACACAGACTAGAATTGTCTTAGCGCCGAGGTTGACGGGTTTCGAATTTGCAAGCTTGTGTTCAGAAAAGTATTACAGGTTAATTACTAGAATTGAATAAACCAACTAAACCAACGAAGTGCCATTTAGCATAATAATGAGACTTTGATGGCCGTAAACCAATTGCGATATTTAGTAGGCTTTGGGTGCCTCATTTGTATTTACTATTTATTATAGATATTTTAAACCAAGTCCATATTATTATTATGAGGACTACGACCGATTGTGTTTATAGTGGGACATTTAGATAATAGTCGCCATCCTTGACAAGTGTCATCTACCTTATAGTGCCACTTTGATAAATCTATCCAATTTGCATTTTAATAGGCTTTTGTCAAAGCTGTATATGATATTTGATATAATATTCTAATATTAAGTGCGTAATTAGAATTAGTAGTATTTATGGTGTCCATGTATCTTGTGGGTTTTAAGTAGTATACATTGAGCGTGTTGACTATCGGTAGATGCCACTTTTGTTTATAGGTAGAAACGGATGCTTGCGCAGAGTGAGCCACTGTAAGTTGCTATATGAGTTGGTCAGGTCGAGCGAGTAGGTCACTTGTTTGACAGTGTAGTGACTTAAGTAGTCTTAGCTGGCCATTGGAAATTTTGCGGTTCTTATGGTAAGTAATTTTAAGCGCTATAGGTGTCATAGTTGGTTTGATCGGGATGTGACCACAGTATGGTAGCCTCGTTAGTCACCGGGTCCGGGTGGGGTTTTGTTGACCTCGAGGAGTTAGCCCCTAACCATCTGTGCATTAGATTGACGCTCTCGAATATTGTGGCCACTTTTGAATATGGCGCGAAACTCTATATAGTGCGGAATTAGATCACGTGCAGGTCACGAATATTATTTGTGGCCCCGCTCAAGGGGTGAACAGTAAGTTTTTTTACCCGAGGCGTCGAGTACAAAAGAATGCCCAGTTTGTATACGTCAGGGGAAGTTGCCACGAGACTTTAAATCAGCTTATAATCCTGCCAAGATGGCTGCCATTTATCGGGATGCGGATATAGGCACCACGGCACTAATTACGCTGGTAATCAAGGTGCAAGTCGTGATAACGTTAAAGTCCCCATATAGCGTTATTACGAGATGACCACTTTTAGACCGCGGCCGAACAAGCTATGAAAGCTAGAGAATAGATGTGCTATAAAGAGGACACGAGTTTAATCGAGCGGCATCGAGACGAGAGCGAACCGTCTGGTATCCGTAAGTCGCTGGTGAGAGCTTACGCTAATTGGGAGGACGATCCTAATGAGTGCGGAGCATGGGAGTCTCGGGCAGGAGCTGGCAGGGCCGAGTGTACCAGTCGCGGCAAGACTGCCCGGGGCGCGTGGTCTCGTGCGCTGCGGACGAGGCAGGTGGGTACCCAGCGAGAGGGTCCACTAGGCGTAGTAAAGAGCGCGAAACTGTTAGCTGTGGGTAGCACTCGGCGTAGGGCTGACTTGGCTGACAAGTACGTGAACTTCGTATCCGTTGTTTTCGTAGCCTCAGGGTTTGCTCTAGACTTCCAGTCTCGGGGACAACTGGGGGGCTGCAACGGCGCGCGGCGTTCCGTGGGCAGGTGTCATATGATAGGTCGCTCGGAAGCGGGTTGAGAGATTTGACAGGAGAGGCGTAACAAAGGATAAACTACTGGGGATGGATAGTAGCACGGTTAGTTCAGGGCCGCTGTGTTTGTTCGACGTATGTAGAACTGGGCGCCTGGTAAGATGCGCTCTCTCGGATTTTTACGGCGGAGGTATGCAAGAGATGAGAGTGTGCTCCGCGTACAGCCATCCAGCGAACTATAAGCCCGCTGGAGCGGGCCAGGTTGATAACGCGACGAGGATGACTTCACAGGACTGTCAGCCGCCTTTATATTGTGTCGGGTCGATCGCCTAATCGCCCGTGTACACTGTCACCAAGCATCCTAATCAAGGGTGTAAACCGCCGGAGGGGCAACTGAAGCGAGAGTTACTTCCAAACGTCATTTATCTCCGCGGTGTGGTATACGAGTGAGGTACCTCATACCCAGCGTTGTAGTGTATCTCCGGCAGCCAAGAACCTTGGACGAGTATACTCGAAGATGGGGTTGTCCCACTTAACCCACTAACAAGAGCAAACTTAGGACGGAGCGTTTGCCTGATACAGTGGCTGGACGTGAACATTAGGTACTCTATCATAAAAAAAGTATAAATGTTATTTTTAGTTATCGTACTTAGTTATTTGGTGGGTGATTACTCTATTGAAAGATCTAAGTTAAGTGTGACTATGGTTAAATGTCATCGTATGTAAATTCCCATTCTAGTATTGAAATGTCATTGTTAATGACGAACATCGGAGGTCGACTATACCCAATCTTAAAATGTCATTTATTTCCACATTTCATTTAAAACTAATATCGTCATTTATTTTTGAATTTGACTTTATAAACGTCGTCATATTTATCTTTATTCACATATTTTCTTAGTGTACTACGTTTAAATTTGGTAAGTCATCATTATAGTTATGTGAAATCAATTTTGTTGATTAAGTCTTCAACCCCCAGTATTTGCCTTTCTGTTGTTACATTTAACCTGGCTTTTTCCACCGAGGGTCAGATTTCAGAAATTTTTTAAACTTTAACTTATTTATGTAATAACAATATCTTTTTGGGGCGGTATTGTTTTGATTGTTAAATGAATGAGTCACATGGAGATTTACTCTTTGCCTGCAGGCGGAGTTCGAACAATTGGCATCCGCGTCGCAAGAGTTATAACGAATAAACCGAATCGCTCTCCTATTAATACCCACGTATAGTAGGACCATCGTCACACGATTCGCCCGAATAAGATAAACGATGAACCGCTTCAAGCGTAATATTTTAAGCACCGCAGTTGATTTCTGCGTCCAAGTAAGTTGCGTCGAGTGGATTTAACCGCGTTCTCGATTTTGTTAATAGATCGGAATTCTCACTGTATTACGCAAGGGGGACCGTGTGAAACGTTTGTTTCAGATAACATTGAATAAATCATCTACACATAATATCTAGGTTCTTTTCTGTTCCAAGCTATCCAGTCTGCTTTAACTTCTTCCATCTGAATATTTCAGGTTATTGTCAAGCTCGACATAAGTAACTTTTTTGTTTGAGGTTGATGAATGATCTGAGACATTGTCGATATATATGTTTTGTCATATTGAGTAATTGATACGATTTATAGACATTGGCTGATATTTCTGAGTCTGTTGTTAATTCTTCATAAATGCATCAGAGTAAGGTCTGTCTATGTGTTTGTAAAATCGTGGTTTTGAAGATTAGATCCAAAGAGGCTGGCTCAGCATTAGCCACAACTTTTGGAATTATTTTCTATTACATCATTCCTTTTCAGCTTAAATGATTGCTATTTCATATTTCCTCTTCAATGGAAAATTTACTTTTTTTTTTTTATTTTTTAATTGGGGATGACCCCGATTCAATCCGTCATTATCCTTCCATTCTGAATGGCGTCCCACCACATACCAATAATTCAATAATTCAATTTGGCTCTCACAGCAAATGATCCCTAATTTTTCCCATATTTTTTATTGGGACATGAGGAAAGCAATGGTTGATCTTCCTGTGAAGTCAAAAATCTAGTGAATCAAAAATCAGTTATTTATCAATTTACTGAACAAGACATTGCCTCTCTCTCCAAAGTTTTTATGAGATTGAGTGTATTTACGAGTAATAAGATAATCTCTTCTGGCGCTATTTCCATAAATTGACCACTGTTTTTGTTGACCGATACATTATTCACCGCCACCGTTGTTATAAACGTGTCACTCACATTCTCAGAATCTTCACCATGCGAAATTATTCCTTCACCAAAATCTAGAACTGCTTCAGTTTCTACCAGATAGTTCATGCCCAACAAGAGGCAAGCTGGGATATATTCATCTTTAACCACCACCAATGGCAGTGTCACCTGTCGATATTTCGTGTTTATGGTGACTTCCACTGCTCTTGTACACTCCACCTCCCCGGTGCCTACACCATTAAGCATTACTTCCACTGGCCATTCTCGTCGTATGTGCCCAAATTGCGTAAGATCATTTACGACAGCCTCCTGTATTAAACTGATCACTGCACCAGTGTCTAAAAACGCACATTTTGTCACCTCCCCTATACACACTTCTTTCCAGGCAACCCCCTTCAAAATGTGGTTACAGCTCAGTCTTGAAATGTGGCCTCTTTCCTTCATCAACAGATTTATCTCCAATCCTTCACCATAATGGTGACTCAACAAGTTAGTTTCTTCATCCTCACTTGCTTCTTCTTCCTCTTGAGGATGTTCCCCATCGGTATCCTGTCCATCTTCTTGAAATTCTTTCTCGTCATCTGGAATGATTGGTATTTCTTCCGTCATGGTATTCCAATTTGTTGGACAGAATGTGTCATTGTCTTTTAAGGGATTAAAATGGCTTCCTCCCAGCACCTGCAAGTGCACATCCTCCAGGTGTTCTTCTTCTCTCATCTTGGGGCCAATATAAGCCACCGAACAGCATGTTCCATGATGGAGCCATATCTTTACTTTGAAAACATCGCTGGCTGCCAATAGTACTTCCGGCACGGGCTCTCTTCCAGGTTCTTTCAGTGCTCTTAAGTATTTTACTGCTTTTGCCCGTTTCTCTATCCCGTATACCCTCCTTTCCAAAATGAGCTTATCCAACAACACTTCCCGCAGGTTTCTAAAATTCCTGGGAACTCCTTCTAGATGGGCGTTATCTAAAACAATCTTTAGGCTTTGAAACAGGGAGTCTGCTCCTCCTGGAACTAATTTCATCAACAGTAATCCCTTTGGGAGCGCAAGGGGGTCAACGACTTCCGCTCTCTCCTCAATACTGCCGTGGCACCTGGACCAGGTGTCCGCAAACACATTTTCTTTTCCAGGATAATATTGAATTTCAAAACTATATTCGCTGAGATCATCCAAGACGCGTGCCAATTTACTGTCCACCAACTTCATTGTATCTAAATAGACCAATGGTCTATGATCAGTATAAAGAATGAAAGTCTGCCCCAACAGGAACGGTCTAAAACTTTTAATACCCCATCTTATAGCCAACAATTCTCTTTCTATGGTCGACGCTCTTCTCTCACAAGCACTAAATGAATGGGAATTATATGCAATAACCCTTCTTTCTCCATTCTGCTTTTGGCAAAGGCCAGCCCCCATACCAGTTCCGCTAGCATCTACAAACAATTCTAACTTTTCGCATGTGATGAAAAATCTGGGAAGGCCAATTCTACTGAATCCTTCATCCGCCTTTTTAATTCTTCAAATGATTTAGTTCTTTCCGTCGTCCATTCAATCAAATCTTTTCTCTTCCCACCAGTTAGCACACTAAGAGGTGCTGCTACTTCTGAACAATTTCGAATGAATTTCCTCTGGAAGTTAATCATTCCAAGATATCTTCTTAATTCTCCAACATTCTTCGGCTTTTCTAATTTGTCGATTTGATTTACGTATTCCGGCAGCTTTCTTATACCGGTTCTGCCAATTATATGGCCTAAAAATTGAACTTCCTTTTGTACCCATTTACATTTACTCACTTTTATTTTTACATTGGCTTCACAAAACTTCTGGAGGACACGTTTTATTAAGGTTAGATGCTCGTCGAATCCCTTCGAGATCAAAAGCACATCGTCTACATAAATTACGACTTTATCCCTACTAAACCCAGTTAATATCCGTTGCATTTCCCTCTGGAACGCAGCTGGCCCATTCTTAAGTCCAAAGCTCAATCTTTTAAACCTGTATTGTCCGCTTACTGTGGAAAATGCAGTATAGTCTTTGCTATCTTCCTCCAACTGCATCTGGTAATACCCCTTAACCAGGTCCATACTTGTAAAATAGTAAGCTCCATGACAACCGAAGATCGTTTCGGTGATGTTGGTCATGGGAAATCGGTCAGCCTCAGTTACTTTATTAAGTCTCCGGTAGTCTACACATAGACGTAATGTGCCATCTTTTTTTCTAATCGGAACTATAGGAAAACTCCACTCTGAAGCACAAGGTTCCACAATGTCTCTCAAACACAGCTCCCTCACTTGGCTTTCTATTTCATCATTCGTTCTCTGGTCGAACCTTCTTGCTCTTTGGTAAATTGGGGTGTCATCGTGTAGTTTGATTTTGTATGGTGTCATCGATGTTCTGCTCACGTCTGCATCACTTCTGCTAAATACCGATCGGTAGTCCCATAATGCTTCTGTTATCTTCTCACGATGTTCAGTTGTTAACTCTTCCATAAATTCTATTTCATCACTCAATCTTTCTTTCGTCCACTCTTGTTCAATGACTGGTTGTTCCGGTGGCTCTTGTATTATAGTATTTACTGCACACGTTTTTGCTTCGAACTTTACCAAATCACCCTCATCTACCATCAAGTGTGCTGTGCCGAGGATCTCACCCTTCCCCAAATATGTTTTTCCGGCGGTCAATTTCTTCACCAACACTTCTCCTTGATTATCTTTCCATTTCACTAATCCCGGCAGCATCCTGAATCTTTTATTATAACCCCTTTTATTCTTATCTTCCTTGTTGTCGATTAATAATTCTTCCGAACGTTCGTTTTCCCATTCTGTGCCCGTTCTTGGTGTGATCTGTTCCGACTTCCAACATGCTTTCACCCGTACCCATCCATCCTCTATGATGGCTATACCTTCCACAACGTACACTGGTAGTGCAGTTACGACCCGAACACAATTTCCAAGGTCAGTTGGCAAATGTACATGCTCTATAATGCCCGTCTCACCATAACGCGTAAACGTCTTTTCTGCTACATTTAACCTAATCTGATTCTTTGTTAGGAAAGGCATTCCCAAGATGACACCTTCTTTCAGATACTTTACTACTATAAATTCAAATCGACCGTACCCAATTCCGTCAATGGTCACTCTCAGAGTAGCGGTTCTCTGGGATTCTGTGCAGTGAGATGGGTCCCCTATACCTCTCAATTTCATTAACCTACTGGTTATTTCTGGATTCGCGATCTCTTTTAATAAATTTTCTCCAAAAATACAGTATTGTGATCCTGAATCCATTATGGCAAGCGTTTCCTTACTATCAAGCTGTATTTTAAACCGTAATAATGGGGTCAACTGGATACTGTCATCTCTACCATAATTATTCCTCCCATTAGTTCTATAAACCCCAGTTGTTACTTCATCTGCTGTTTCATCTATTGTCTTTCTTATTTTTTATTTTGCTGGTCGTTGCTGTAAAGGGCTAAGGCCCGTCGTCACAAACTCTCTTGCCTCCGGATTCAGTATTGACCACCCTTGGTTAACCGGGATACTTGCTTGTGCTTCCATTACTCTGGTTGGCTCCGGCCCACTCCCGATAATGGCGGAGCGTTCTCGTTTCCCGAGACTCCTGGTTTTCTCTTCTTTTTCAGTTCTTCCACTTCTGCCCTCATAGGGCAAGACTCCCACAAATGCCCACTTTCCTCGCACACAAAACATTTGCGTTCATCAACACCGTGAGCCCTGGCACTATTTTCCCGTCTGTCCCTGCTCCTGGTCTTCATTCCACAATTGGCAATCGTGTGCTCACTGCTACCACACACCAAACACCACCCTCTAAACCTCCAGCAGTCTCTCTTTATGTGTCCTGTCCTATCGCAGTGATAACACCTCCCACCTTGTTGCTCATGCGGTCCAGTATTCCGGTCAGTGAATCCCTTATGTTCTTTTCCCTGGGAGGACACCGGTCTACCGTACCGTACTTGATCGGCATATGTTTGTCTTTCTTGTCTTTCTCCCTGTAACGTCGCCCATATTGGAATTGCGGCAGCTTCGGGTTCCTCATTTTCTTGTTCTTCCAGTTTGTCTTCTTCTTGAGCCCAAGTGACGACATCTTTCCATCTAATCTTTGTACTTTCTTTCTCCCCTCCCATCCGGACTTTAAATCTCCTAGCCATTTTTTTCGGCAAACATTCTACAAATTGTTTTTTTAGCATCTCCACGTCCCTTTGTTCCTCGCTTGTGGCTGCCTCATACGTCGTTTGTAACCTTAGGGCAAACTCTGCCAACTTCTCATTCCTCTTCAATTCTATTCTCCAAAACTCCCGTTGTAAATCTAAAATCTCATTATCTTTCTCCTCTTTACATAACCAACTTACTCAGTCTTTGTCACTATCGTTAGTATAACTCAATTTTGGACCGTGTAGTATGCTGTAATAAGTTCCTCTACACGATGGACCCTCCAAAAAAGTTTCGCAAGTCTACCGCCCAACGATTTTTATCTTTTTAAGTTGTTAAAAGGTGATTTTCTCTGGTTAGGTTATTTCTTATACTTTTCAGGTGCATGCGGTGGTCGGAGTGACAAATAGCAGTGTTCGAGAAGCGCTGGTATGACACTTTCTCACTTCTCGGACACTATCCCACGTTTTAAGAGGCTTGTGAGCACAGCCTTCAACACTTTGCCTTACTGAGGAGGCAGTATTTATAAACCCAAACTCACACTTCACGTCATTTTCAATTAGCTCATCAGAGCCAAAATATGAATAAGACTCTTAATTTATACTGACATATATACTTGGCTCCATCTACCGTTTTCTACTACTCGATCACAGTTCCTAATCAGTATATCACACAGCTTTCCCCCTTTGTCCGTCGCATGTCTTTTATCATAACGTCCTATCATACATGATCATTATATTCTGATATGACTAGAGTCTTCTCATTACTTATAACAGTATTAATACTTATATTTCTGTGCTCTGGTCCTCATTATTTCTTACTTTAAATTTCTTTTACTTCTATCTTGCTTATGTTCTATGGTGTACTCAACTTTCGTTATTCTATATGAAATTCACTATCCTAACCGTCACCTGAAGGGAGCACTATACTACTCTACGTTTCACACTGGAACCGAGAAGTATCTACTAGAGTCTTGAGGTATTTCAATTCTAGGTCAGGATCGGGTGAGCACATTCGTTGATTTATTTCTCGCTAATACTTAACTGTACTTGGGGCATTCTTCCGTGTAGTTGTCTTACTCTCGGTTGTTCCATGCATTACGGGACTTATATAAATTCTAGGTTTGTATATACGCTAGCCTGATTCTATTTATGTATATTTCATATTGTTTTTTGTTCACTATATAATTAAGGGCTTCCTCTAAATATACATACTTTCTAATCCTCACTTTGGGTGTTGTTTTGGTCTTGTAGGCTACGATCTCTCATTAACTTCGATTTGTAGATGCCTTTTACTGTGTCCTATACGACCATTTTTCAAGACATACAATCTGAGTCCTTGACTATATATGCCTTTAAGAGTTGCAAGTTCCAGAGTGTATCGTCGGTTTGACTTTGAATTAGAACCTCGAGATTTCAAATGACCTTCTTAAAGACAGAGCATTTCATTAGCTGAGAGACAAGGGTAAGTTTCTAGATTGAAGACTTGTTTTCACCTATAGAGAGGTTATTCTCTTGTGATGCGCATATACTCGTGTTGTCCCACCTTTATATTGTGCAAGTCTTGTAAACAGGCATTACACTATGCGTAGATTTGTCTTTTATAGTAGGTACGCAAAAATGTATGCAAAGCAAAACAAAGTGAGAGTCTGACAACTGGCAATGAGGCCAACAAAAGAAAGAGATATAGGCTCTATCTTATCCACGAGGTTGAGCTGGTCCTGTGGATATCTAGGAGAGATTAAATCAACTATTAAACAATATGTGTCTGATATATTTCTAAAATTGGTGTTGTTTTATATTTGTATTTTTTGGTTTTCATATATTGTTGTGGTGCTCTGGTCCAATATTTATTGTTGTATTTTGGTTTTCTATTTTTTTTAGCTCAGAACCCACCCACCGGTGCTTTCCCCAAAGTTCTCTCTATAGAAAGTACCTTAAATTATGACAGAGTATCTCCTAATATCTATGTCTAATTATTATTAAAGCTCATTCAAAATGTTCGTCCGCACTATCACGCATAGTTTTATGAGATGGTTTTGAGAAGTACATGTGAGAGTAGCTGAGAGCTAACAGAAATTGCAGTCCTCACACATCACTGTGATTGAGATATCTGTAGCCAGTTCCCAGGAAGTATACGTATAAACAGAGCCACCAGTAGATCCTGGTGTAGACACCTGCGAGAGGATGGTGTGCTTGTGAGTAGTACCACAAGATAGGGGTGGTAATGGAAATAAGAAAAGAAGGTTCTCGCAATGTGCTTAAGGCAAGCGGTCTTCTAAGAGGGAGAGTATGAGCATGATATCTGGTGAGAATGGACGCATGAAATATAACGCGGACACTAATTGTGTTAACACCATAAGTATTAGCTGACAATTAGAGCCATGACAGCTATAGATTGGTCCGAGTTAACAACTTCTCATGTTGAGTGCAATAAATACGAGAGTAGATTATGGCAAAAACAGCGGCACTAAAAAGTATTTAATTAACTCGATTTGAGTAAGAAAAATTATATTTAAATATATAAATCCCCTGCGGGTTTTTATATTATGGGTGAGGTAATATTTTATAATCGTTCCTCATGACGTATATCCAGGTACAAATATGATCCATTACGATTTATCGATATGGCCTGACACTCACCAATCCGCTTTAACGTCCTTTTACACTAACAAGTATGCTCTTTGGATGTTAATAGTTATATTCGAGTTCCGTCTCATATACCATTAGTACACTGACAATGTGTAAACTCCATAACAACTAAGTTGAGCTTAGTTAAATGGTTCATAATATAATAAGAATAATAATATATAATATATTATAAATATAATTAAATTATATTAAATAATTAAAAATATAAATAATTTATAATATATATATATAAAATATAATAATATATAATAATTAATAATAATAAATATATATAATAAATTAATATATAATATAATAATATATATATCTATATAATATAATATCAATAATAATAATAATAATTATATAAATATAATTAAATAATAATAATAATAATAATAATAGTATGATTAAGTAGTAAAGTTAAGTAGTAAGTTAAGTATAGTATATAATAAGTATAGTTAAGTAGTAGTAAGTAGTTAAAGTAGTTATGTAGTAGTAGTTAAGTAAAGTAATAGTAGTTAATTGTAGTATTACTTAAGTAATAATTAATTAATTAAATATAATTAAATTATATATAATCATTATAATATAATTATAATATAAATATAGTTAATTATAATAATAATAATATATAATTAAATAATTATAAATAATAATAATATAAATAATTTAAAATAATAATAATAATATAATATAATAACATTATTTTGAAATAATGAAATTATTAAGATTAAGTAGTATAGAAAATATAGTAGTATGAATAAAGTAGTAGTAGTAGTAGTTAAGTTAAGTTAAGTATAGTTAAGTTAATGTTCCGCCAAATAATCTATTAATAATATATAAATTAATTAATAATAATTAATAATACATTAATATTAAATAATAATACATAATAATAATAAATAATTAAATATATAAATAATAATAATTATAAATATAATTAAATAATATTAATTAATATAATATATAATGCATAATAGCACTAATAATGGAATGAGGCCCAAATTTAGGGAGTAGAGGATACATAGAGTTCACAAATTATGCGTAACTTATCTTAGGGCCTCGGCTGAGTCTAACTGAGAAAATCCAAAAAATTGTAAATATACGGAACGGGTGAAAATGAGTGGATTGATATGTGTGTGAATAAAATATATAGTGATAGTGTGCTGGATGAGTGGGAAATAAAATGAGAGTAATGAGAGATTTAATGATAAATAAAGTATATTAGTGAGAGTATCAATTAATGTATAAAATATATTGAGGTGAATACAAGTGAATATGAATGGATATCAAATAAATAACTTTGGCAAGATCACACTTTGTTAAATGATAGTGTGTAGATTTATGTCCTAGAGATCTAATATGAGTTCAAGTAAATTTAAAGTTTGAAAGGAGAGAGAGTATAGGTGTAGGTATTTGTAACGTAATGGTCCAATGTCTAGGAGAGGAGAATAAACTGTTATCGGAATGAAAGAGTAATGTATTATTTGGGGAATAATATACTCACAATGATGATATACTGGCAATGACGCTGGTGCACGATAGTGAAGCTTTCAGAATGGGATAGGCATGTTGAGGCGTGGAGATAAAAACTGTAATTGAATGTTGGAATAGGTGAATAATCAGTAATAATAAAAGGAGGACGAGTATAAAATCAGAGAGTATATTTTGATGAGAGAGATAGTGGTCAGAGTGAGAGTAGAAATAGAAAGAATTGATAGTGAAATGAAGCAGATAAAGGCGAATATTTATAGAATATTTTAAATATTAATGTTTCATTTATTAAGTATAAATGTAATAAATTATTGAAGTAACTTATTAGAAGAGAAATAAATAAATAAGATATAAATAAAATAATAATAATATAAGTAGTTGGATGAGTAGGTAGATAAATGTACAGTTGAAAATAGAATAATGAAGTATGATTGATTTTTGTAACAAAGGATGATAGGCTGGTTACGTTGAGATATGTAATTGTTGGAGAATAATTATAAATAACTTAGAGTGGTATAAATAATAATACAGAAGATGTGTATATAAGTGCAGGACGTGCGAAATTGTGAACGGGCGTGTTGCAAACTTGGTTGTGGCCCGACCATATGAGGCACCTAATGGGATGAAACCCATATACATTAGAACTGATCTAACCATAGGTTGAAAGTAATAATATAATGAGTTCTCGAATTCGCTAGAGTCTCCACGAAGACTTAATTTAGAGAGTGGGATGGAAACTATACAATCTCTCTGCATACTAGCCGGACTGGAAAGTTTCTATCTCGCACATTAAATAAATAGGATAACGAGGGGGCGGTAAGGCCTGGGGCTTTCTTAATTTCGAGACTATATTAGTGAGAGTGTCATGTTATTAATTATATCTAGATCTAATTATATTCTTTTTTATATATATCCGATACATTAATACTAAGGACATACATTACTAATCACCATAAATTTCTATGATGAAAATAGAAGGAGATAGAACCTATGCAAAATGAACAGAGAGGCTAACAATAACTTATTGAGTTCAATAATAATAATAATAATAATATATATAATTAAATATAATATAATATAATATTAAACTATAATATATGAATATATATATATAAATTAATATAAATAAATAATAATTAATAATAGTAATATATAATACTAATATATATAATACTAATAATAATTAATAATCATATAATAATTAAATTAATAATAATTAAATATAATATAATATATAATTATAATTTATAATTATATATAATTAAAGTACAATTATTAATATATAAATATAATTAAATTATAAATAATCATTTCATTTAATTAATACTCACGGTCAATAATAATAAATAATAATAAATATAATAATATAATAATAATATAAATTAATAATAATAATAATAATATTAATAATAGAATATAAATAATTATATAATAATAATAAATTAATAATCTTTGATAATAATAATTGTAATTAATTTGTAAATTAGTATAATTACTATATAAAATTATATAAATAAATTAATAAATTAATTAAATAATAATATAAATTAAATTACGTAACTTATACTACATTATATACGTATATCCAGTCACCATTAATTGGAACCTCTTAAATATGGTCATATTACAATATACTAATAGTGGGCGGCTTCCGAGGTGTCCATAAATTCTTGAGTATGACAATACAATAATATATTTATATAATTACGTATATAATTAATAATATAATATAATCACATATATAATATAATATATATATATATTTATATATCTATAATATATATATAATAATTATATTATATCATCATCATCATCCTTACAATAACATCGTAAATAATTTATAATATAATATATATATATATAATAATAACAATATTATATGAAATACATAATAGATAAGAGTTATAGGTGGGAGTAACTTACATTTATAAATTTTATATACTTAAATGAATCAATTTCTTCTTCCTGGTTTCATATATAAATAAATCACTAGAGAACTGATATTACACATAATTCTTACAATTAGTTTGAATTTATTAAATATGGCCTAATACAAACTCTCAGAAAAATGAATTTAAAAATCACAATTTTTATGAACATAATATCGAAATACACGTAATAACTACATAATTACCCGTATTATATAAATCTATATAGCAAATCCATATATATAATTTAATAATATAATAAAAATAAACTATACAACAATATACAGATATAAAATAATAAAATATAATGAACAGCCGGAGTATTATAATAATTTCAACATAATGTAAACTCCACAATACACAATCTTTTATTATTAATAACACGAAAAATAATTACTGGAATCTGAAGGACAGGCAATCAGGCTAACGGGTATATGGTAGCGCGAGAATAATTTGAGCGATTCAAACGCGTTTGCGACACACGACCTATGATCACGTTCACCTACAAGCACTAATAATATCGTCAACAAATGGCGCGATACATAGTACATTTACAGTGTAGATCGATATAAAGAGATGACCAAATTTAGTCAATATATAAAACAGGGCAACGAGTAATTAATTAGAAATTTTAGTCTACAAACTCATTACTTATTGGTTGAGCTGAATTTAAATTAATTTCATTATGCAGATTTTCTCTTGCTAATGCAATCCTATCGTAAGCGCACATTTTAAATGTGGGCACTTATTTACAAAAAATGACTGACTGGGTACTCGCGGTTACAAATGGACACCTATCCATATCCGTTAAATTGCTCACTTTGGCCCTAGAGAAGAGAGGCGACACTACAGTTTTTTGACTCTGAAATTAACAATCGACAAAACGCGATGAGAGATCGCCCATACTATTCAAAAAAAGGATGGCGCGTAAAATGACGATATGCCTCTTTTATACTTTAGAAGCATCTTAAAGTTAAGACTTGCAATGATCACATTAGTATGAGATAGGCCTATAGTATATATCATATATATAATAATATATTTATATTATATCAATTCTTTTTAAATTTATATATCTAATATACCAAAACCTTTTTTAAACTATTTTCCCTAGCTAAGCCTAAAACTATATAATATAATGTATATTTTTATATACTAAATAATTACATTAAATAGCAATTATATATTTACTTACTTATTTTTCACTTAATATAACAATATATATTATTATTCTATTATATACAACACGATGTACTTTATATAATATTTATATTTTTTGATCACTAGCTGTTGATTTTAAGAATGTTTTTTAATTATTTTTATTGGTGCTCACTAAGGCACAATAGTGATCGTTGCCTATACCTCTGCCTATATATATCTAGCCAATAATTTAGCCTTGCCTCTAAACGAGACTTAGTAATTAGTCATTTATATTTATTATAATACTTATGAATTTATTATAAATCACTTGCAAATATACTTTTAATATTCTAACTTTGATACTATTTATATAAAATTTATGGTAACTATATTTATTATTCCTAAAAACTATTGACAATTTTAAAAAATTTGAACTTTTTTATATATCCTATTAATAAATCACTTACTTTTATTCTACTTTCTAAATATTTACTTAAACTTATTAAAAAATTTTATAAACTTATGAGAATCTTTCACTGTATATTATATTTTATAATATCATATAACTTAATTATTAGTAATAAATTCCATTCCACACAGTTTCAGTGGGGCGGTCAATTTAACCAAACGGCGTTAATCCCGGTTAACCCTTACAAATCGTTTAATTGTACTTATAATACCTTTAACGGTTTTCCCCTCCAACTCCTTCCTCCGCTCAATTTTGGGAACAAGTAAGTAACCGGGCTTATTAACGTAGATTCAACGTTATTGGTATGAATTAAACGATTTCACGTAACCAAAATTAAACTGTGATTATTAAACATTATATTCCATAAGTTTTTACCCTTATACTCCTAATTCTACGAGTTTTATAAACATAATTTTCTTTATCAGAATTATTCTTCGAATTGGTAATTATCCCGGACTAGACGAGTATACTTTTTTCAAAAAATTTCTTTAAAACGTCTTAACTTTATATATAGATCTTTCCACAAATGTGTTTATGTCTCTACTACTCCCGGTTATTAGTCCAGTATTTAATTATTGTCTTCAAATAGCTGGTTATACTCTTATGCTTGATTAGTATATGAGCTCTTCATATTCTCTAGGGGTTTTCTCCGTCGTCATGAATGAAAAAGACATGACGGCATGTCGTTATTTTTCACTTCGCTCTGTTTCTATTAGGACACGCCTAAGCTATACTAACGTATACATTTCGTTCGTATACTCTTTGGACAACTTGCATTATCTTATTTGTGACTAAGAAGTAGAAAATATATAAAGCTGAGGCGAATTTCCTCATATAGGTACCCGGTTGGTAATATTACATATTTGTAATTGAAACTAATTGGTATATCCTATTATTTTTACAATAATATCCTATTAAGAAATTAATTGAAAGTTTTGCTATCTTTACTGCTCTTGGAAGTCATTTCCATTGCGATTCAAAGGAAGGCATATATTATGTAAGTCATGGTGGATGCTATATATTGAGGATTTATAAAATTTATTATGTTTAATAATTACATTAATTATCATTAAAAATAATTTTACGGAACGATTATCTCCACATATATTGTATTATATACATATATATTAAATAAACATATATTTAACTTCGGGTAATGTTTATGCAATTTATTTTATGTGAAATTTTATTGATATTAATTTAATTTTTTATACTAATATTTAGAATAACGAGTTAACTTTAACGATTAACGTTAACTTATCCGGTTTAAACATTCTTATATTCAGTAACGCTTTTTAATGATTATAACGTAGTATTACGTTATTTATTTATTTTTTGTTTAAACTGAATTAAGGATTATAGGGTAGCGGCTCGTTTAAATACTTTCATTAATTTATACGGTGCCCACTCTATTGTGTGTGTGTGTGTAGTATATATACTAATATAATATATATATATAATTAATATATTTATTTGAATAGCTAATACATGCATATTGATAAGTAATTAGATTGAGTTACCAGTCTCATAAGTTTTTTATATAAAAATATTAATATTAATATATATATATATATATATATATATATATATATATAAAATATACTATATTATATTATATATATATAATTATATTAATATATAATATAAAGATGTTATAATATTGCATAATTAAATCGCTCAATTTAGATAAGTGTTAAAGGGAAGAAACATATAATGAGAAGGTAAGAATTAACTGCCTTCTCTGGAATGGAACCACCGCATGTTGCGCGTGAGGAACAATATGCCCGGTGCTATATTGGTCCTCACCGCAACATGTGGTGGTTCAGTCCCAGAGAAGGCAGTTATTCTTTACCTTCTCATTATATGTTCTTTCTTTAACATATATATATATATTATTAATATATATATATATATATAATATATATAATATAATATATATAATATATATTATCATATATATATATATATACTATATATATATATTTTATTTATATTAATGAAATTTTTGAACTATATCTAATCCTTAAAACTATTTGTGATGATCAAACAATTGTAATTGTTCGCCCCAAAATTTCGGGAGTGGGGAAACTGCAACCCCTTTCCCCTCCCCTTCTGGTAAATGCTGATAAACATTACCTATTTAATTAGTTAAACGACTAGCGCTACAAGTATTTTAAATTTAAGACCTAAGAAGCATCGGAATGCCCCATTCAGACCCTGTCAAGAAAAATGGTTATGCTCTTCCTCCATCTTGTGTCTTTCAGTGAGAGTAGAGAGTGCGCTTAATCAAGCTGGGGATCTCCATCTATCGTCTTCAGTGAGAGTAGAGAGTATGCTTACATCAAGCTTGGGACTCTCCATCTATTGTCTTCAAGTGAGATAGAGAGTATGCTTAATCAGCCTGACGACCTATCTATCTAGTGTCTTCATGCAGTGAGAGTAGAGAGTATTCTTAATCAAGCTGGCGGCATCTACAGCTAAAAAATAAAGACTTTCATCTAAAAAAGCTGACACTACTGTTTTTGCACAACAGTTTGTTAATCTTAAATCTTTTGCTAAACTTAATTAGGGTGGATTTTTTTGGGACTGCGACGAGCTCACTTAAGAGAATGGTTGGGGTTTCCTTTCGAATTGCGTTATGCTTAACTATCCTATTTCTGCGCATGTTACGCATCTTACTCATATCTTAGTGGGAAGAGAAGGAGAATAAAGAAAGAGAAAAACTTTGCTATTTTAAATTAATAATTTTTCTTCAAAAGCTTAAAATTAAATGGGCTAAATTAACAATAAATAAATAAAAATCTTTGCTTTTCTAATATTTTAATCATTACATCCGAGGTTTTTAATTGAGAGTATAATTTAAAGAGTGGCAAAACTTTTAGTTAGGCATCATTTTAAATACCCAATCATTTTACTTCTGGGCACATGTTCAGTTTGAAGCAAACACCATAAAGACATTCTCAGAGGTTAAATTGTTAAATGGAAAGATGCTCTATGTAAAAATCGTTCTGTGACTTCCAATTATACCTTGAAAATTTCATAAAAATTCGGATAAAAAGTAAATTTTCAATGTGAATTTTTAAAGATTTCGAAATTCCTTCCTCTTCCAGATGGTGGAAAAAAAATTCACGCGCCTTTTTTATTGTTGGAATGGTCTAGAGGTAGGCTAGGAGACATGAACCTAAAACTTTTTCCCAGTATAAATCTAAATGCTGAAGGTGTTTTTGGAGTTATTACTCGAAATCGAGAATTTGGGACCACGTGTCAAACGGTTTCGTAGAGAGAAAAATGGTCTGAATCAAGAGTTTAATAATGCGATCATTTATATCTACTCCGAAAGTGACAAAAAGTGAATGTATTGTAAAAATGATGTGCAAATTATTCATTTTTACATTAATTTTGGTTAATAAAATTTTTTTTAGGCATTTTTCACGAATATTTGTACATAATATTTTGAATAGTAACTCACATTATTTAAATAAAAAAAACTCTTACATAATTATATAAAAAGTATTACTGCAAGCAAGTTTACAAATATATAAAAAAAAAAACTTCCTTTTAACGTGCTTTATCCCCTTCTCAGAGGGTAACACGGGGGAACTACAGAAAATCGAACTTCAAGGCCGGCTATCCCAAGCCTGTCGCCACCACGTGTTTGCAGCCAAATATAAATACACATAAATATCAAAATTGACAAAATATTAAATATTAAAAATCTTCATAATTTGTTAAAAGATCTACAGTAAAAATAAATGAATTCTCACAATTATACATCTGTTACTTATGTGTATACGACTATTTCTTAGTTATTTATGAAATTAAAGCTAATAAAAATAATTATTTTGTATGAAACTAAACGTTCAGATTTTTAAGGTAAAAACGTTCCATTCCTTATAGAAAGATCCGGCCAGAGCCGTAGCCTTTTGAAAAGACAGGATATCCGGCCGAATACCGTTACATCACTGGCGATTACTCTCAAAGCCATACTCAGAACATTCGAATAAATTTTCCTCTCCTTTTATGCTTCATCCTTTATCCCGGCCCAAACCTTTGGCCTATGGCATAAGAGGATTTTCAGGTACTTCCTAGCACCAGTTAAACCCGCTCAACAGCTAAGTGCCTCAGTTTTTCCTTCTCTCTATTTAGAGGTTTTAATCCTTCATCCAGGTCCAAACTTTGGGCCTATGGCATGAAGGATTTTTAGGTACTCCCTAGCACGAGTCTTAGAATTGCCAGGCTTTTTTTTTTTATTACCTCCATGACCACACCCTTAACTACAATGTTAGGTAGCTTTTTTTTTTCACCACTCCAGTCGCTCCAATAACTATTGTTATAATTTCAACCTCCTCCACCCCCACATCCTTCTTATGTCATATTTTAGTCTTACATATTTTATTTCCTTTTCTCTTTCATATAATGTTATTCTATTGTATAGTCGTAGAGGATCATGACTTCGTTTTCTATTATTGAGGCTGGTTTGTGATGCCAGTATTTATCGGTTTCTATTTCAAAATTGTATTTTTGGCACAGTTTCATATGAATCATATTTCAAATTGTGTCATGTCTATCTGTGTATAAACCCATTCGTAGCAGTGTTTCGCATCCTGTCAAAATATGGTTTACTGTTTCTATTTTTCCTTGCACATTTTGCATTTTTCCGTGATTTCTTCCTTCTCTAGTTTGTTCTTAGGATCTGATCTTGTGCCGCTATTAGTGTTCTTTCATCTTCTTTTTTTAGATATCCTCCCGTTAATGGTTCCACTGTATGCTCCTTATCAATTTAAATCTGGTCCAGTACATCTATTCTAAAGTGTTTTCCACATACATGCTCCTTCCGTTTGGTGATATCATTATTTATTCTTGTTTGCTTATACTTGTCCTTCAAATCTTTTATTTTATTTTCTACTTCAGTTGTCTCTCTAAATTCTTCTACCTCAATCTCTACTCCTGTCCAGGTAATGCCTTCTTTTTTTTTTTGTATTGTGTTTGTGTCTGTCGTAAAAGTTTTTGGGTTAATGTCAGGGCTGCAGCCAATCGTCGAAATTTTACTTTTTCTCTACTCTCTAAATATTTGCTTAAACCTATTATTTCCGTTTTATATATTCTGTCCATTTGTGGAACCCCCATTCCTCCTTCATTTCTAGGCACATAAATCCTTGGTATGCATTGGTTTTTGTAGGTGACCTTATGAGCGTGTTAACATTTTTCTGGTTTTAACGTCGATCCCATTTATTTCATTTGAAACGCAATCTATTTATAAGAAGCTGTAATGTGAGGACGGGGACTGCAGAGCTTAAGGCTAATAATTACTTGGTTTCATCTGATCTATAAATACTTTTGCATTCTTTTTATTTATTCTTTGTCATCCTTTTTGACTCTATTTCATCAAACTCTTCAATTCCTAGATATTTGTAAGTATTACCTTGTTCTAATTCCCGTAATTCCGTATCATTTACCCTTATATTACCAGCTTCTGTTCTTCCTCCTTTTATGAGCCTTACAAATGCATACTTATCCAACCCAAATTCCAAACATATTTCTCTGGAATATCGTTTCACAACCTCTACCTGTTTTTCCGATTCCTTTTTATTCTGAGCATATAATTTAATGTCATCCATATAGAAAAGGTGTGATATTTTCTTTGCCTTTTTTTCTCTCATCAAGTTAATCCTACATCCATTTCCCAAGTTATTTATTAGTGTGATTAGGGGATTGAAAGACAGTATGAACAACAGCGTCTCGTCTCCCTGAAAGATACTTCTTTTTATTTTTATTCCTTCTATTTTTATTTGCCCTTTTTCAAATGGTAGTACCAGATCTGTCCTCCATTTCCTCATTGTTTCATCTATGAAGTTTATAACCTGCTCATTAATTTTGTAAATCCTAAGTACCTCCTTAATCCACTTATGAGGGACGCTATCAAATGCTTTCTTGTAATCGATCCATACCATACTGAATTGTTTCTGCCCTTTTCTACTATTTTCCATTATCATCTTGTTTTTTAATAACTGATCCTTTGCTCCATAACTTCCTTTACTGCATCCTTTTTGTTCTTCATTAATTATATCGTTTGCTTCTAGGTGTGTTGTTACCCTTTACGCCAGGACTCCAGTTAGTATTTTATATATGGTTGTTAAGCATGTTATTGGGCGGTATTTTCTCGTCACTCGTTTCCTCATTTTTTGGTATTAATGTTGTAATTAAACTAGTATGCCATTCTGGAATTTCTTCTTGTTTTTCTATTAGTTTGTTAAAACTTTCTGTTAGAGGTTTTATTAGTACTTTTAGTTTCTTTAACCATACATTATGCCATTGATGCGTATGAACTGAGGGTCTTTGCCAACTTCCAGCTCCAGTAATAGTTGCTTTAAGTTCCTTTTCCTCGTAATTCTTCCACTAATTGCAGTGTTGCTGTTTTATTTGGGGGTTGTCTACCATTTCTCTTTTCCAATCGGCCTCATTATTAGGATTAACTTCACTTTCATAACTTTCCTTCCAAAAATCCCTCAACTTCTTCTTTAGGTGGTGGCTTTTCTACTTTAATAATATCCTTTCTTAATTCTCTATAGAGTTTTGCCGGGTCCTCTCTAAATGTTCTATTCTGTGTTTTCTCTTTTTGTGTTATTTCATATGTCTTTTTTTTAACTTTTGCAGCTAGTATTAGCTTTCTTCTTCTAATTGCATGAACAAGTGAATCCCCCCTTTTCCACCCTCTATCTATATAGTAAGTTCTGCACTTTTCTTCTTGTGATGGTAGTAGTAACTTCTCCACTTTGGAATGCAGACAGCATTGATGTTTCTCTTCTTAGGTTTCTATTTCTTTATCCATTCTGATTTTCCAGGGTGGTTTTATTTCTTTGTTTAGTTCTATTTGTTTTTATAGTTTCTTTGGTTTTAACTCCTAATGTGTCAACTATTTCTCTAGCAGTAGCATAATATAACCCGTTTATTTCCGTAATATCACAATTTGGTGGTATAACCCGGGGCAGCATTTTGTCAGCAATTTCTATATATTTATTTAGTAACCTGTAATTACTGATCTTGTTTATTCTTAACCTTTTTTCTATTCCTAGATGTATATCTTCCTTCATATAGTGCAATATTTTGACCAGCAATTCTTCTTCATTTTCGTCATTGTTATTTGGTTTTTGCGCTTAATTTTGAATTTCGCCAATTCTTTCATTTTCTCTTTCATCATTTATCTTTTCCTCATCTGGATTTGTTTTCCACTTCATCATCTGTATAGTTTATTTCATGTTTTTTTTTTTTTTTTGTGTTGGTATTTCACTCCTGGGCGAAGGGAGGGTATTTATCCCTGCATCGCGGATCAAACCAGACCTAAGTTGGAGGGATTGTTGTTTCACCCCGAACAGGCACGCCCTAGTAAGCATGTGCGCCGCAGAAGTGGGTAGAATGGCACCTGCATCGCCATGATCTTTCGCGGAGCGCCACATGGATTCGCGTCAGAGGGCAGGGACAGGACTCGCCATTCCATGGGCAGCGCGGTCACCCGAATTCTCATTGCCAGGTTCGTCAGTACGGTCACGCTCTGAGCTGTTCAGAATCCAAGACGGCGAGACGGCCGACAGGCCGTCGAACTTGAGTGCCCGGGCTTTAAACTAGCGCAGAGCAAGCGTAAGCGAATCAGTTTGACGTTGTAGCGGGGGAGTGTCGATCGCTTTCATGCTGCGGGTGGGATCTAGGCAACTGAAAGACGAAGAGAGGCGGGATGTGCGGGGATTGAGGGCAGATGCGTGAGAGGCGCAATCCAAAAAGCCCAGGGAAGGGTTGGAGAAGCATCCGCCTGCTGGAAAAAAGCGGAAAAAGTGGCACCACAGCGCAGCCCATTTGCACCAAGAACGGAGCCGCTGGGGTTGTTTTCTCGGCAGACCATTATTATCAATTACTCTCCTCTGAAAAATTCGAAAGGTGTAACGAAATTTATTGATGATGGTCCAGTGAATTGTGGCAAGCATTCCACCCACCTGACAGCGCACACCTAATGGAGGGTCTGGTTTTTCAAAATGTTGGTAGTGTGTTTCTTGGCGCTCTAGGACCACTGCGAGGCAGTATAGCCCTGCCCAACGAGTGTCCCAGAGAGCCCCACCAACGAAAGGGGTAAAGCAAACTGGCATTTTGATGCGTATGCAATGTAATGTGTTTATTTTAGGTCTCCTTCCTTGAACTGCACTCAAGCGCACAACTCAGAAGCATTTTTAATTAATTTTTTTATTTTTTTAATTTTATTTTTTTCCTTTCCAGACACCCCTCGAAGGGAGGTATTTATCCCTGATCCGGTCCAAACCCTAGACCTAAGGATGAGGGATTGTCTGTTTACCCCCAAGCACCCTTGAACATGTGCCTAAAGTGCGTCGAATGGCAACGCGCCAATATCTTCGGCGAAGTCGCACAATGGATTCCCTCCAAGGCAGGGAGCAACTCGGCCATAACATGGCCACGCGTCACCGCGAATTCTCATGTCCGTTCGAGAGTACCGGTTGCAGACCCGCGAGCTGTTCAAAGATTCCCCGCCCGAGACACCGACCCGTCGGAACTGGTCCTGCAAAAAAACCAGCCCAACGGCGTAAGCGATCAGTTTTGACGTACGGGAGTCGACCTTTCATTGCTCGGGGGACAAGCACTGAGAGACGAAAGAGAAGGATTTCGGGGAAAGGCAGATGCGTGAAGAGGCACCTCCAAAAACCCAGGGGAGGGTGAGAAAGCATCCGCCTCTGGAAAACGGAAAATGCCACCACATCACCCCAGTGCACCAAGAACCGGAGTTGCCTGGTTTTTCGCCAGACCATTATATCAATTTCTCTCGCAATATTCGAGGTGTACGAAATTTATTGATGATGGATACAGTGAACTGTGGCAAGCATTCCACCCACCTGACAGCCCACCTAATAGAGGGTCTGGTTTTTCAACTTGTTGTTAGTTGTTTCTTGCGCTCTAGGACACCTGTAGGGCAGTATACCCTGCACAACAGTGTGCCCAGAGAGCCGCCCGCGCACCAAACGTCAGGTAAACAACCTTTGATGCTTAAGCATGTGTAATTTTAAGTTTTCTTTTCTGATTACACTCATAGTCACACTCAGAAACATTTAATTTTTTTTTTTTTTTTTTTTAATGGGGGCCAGGCCTTTGAGTACTGCAATTTATGGGATGAGAAAACCGGGAGCTTTAAATACTACGCTTGAAGCGTTCTTTTTTGGGGACGTGGATGGCCTAGTGGTCGGAGCATCCGGTTATTGTTAACACTGCAACGCGGTGTCCAATGTTCGAATCCCGCTGATGGAGAGTAAAATCTCCTGTGACTCATTCATTTAAATATTTGATGCGTATGCATGTGTTTTCTTAGGTCTCCTTTGTGATTACACCCATAGCCACACTCAGAACATTTAAACAATTTTATTTTTTTTTTTTTTTTTTTTTTTTTTTTTTTTTTTTTTTTGCTTTGAGGTTTTTAAATCCTTCATCATGGTCCGAAAGCCTTGGGACCTAAGGTATGAAGGGATTTCCTGGCATACGTCTAGCAGCGAGTCTTAGGAATTGCTAAGGCTTTTCTTATGTAAACTTCCATGACCACATCTTTAACTACGATGTTAGGTAGCTTTTTTTGCGTATGTGGTCATGCTCTTCTTCACCACTCCAGTTGCTCCAACAACTATTGGTATAATCTCCACCTCCTCCACCCCCCACATTCTTCTTATGTCATACTTTAATCTTACATATTTTACTTCCTTTTCTCTCTCATATAATGTTACTCTATTGTCCCTGCTTATTCCAATCTCTATGATATAACATTTCTGTGTTCTCTTCTCTCTTACTATTATGTCTGGTCGGTTATGTGGTGTAGGTATAGATGTTGGTATTGTATTGTCGTATAGGATTATGGCTTCCTCATTTTTCAGAATTGCTGCAGGTTTTTGACACCATAATTTATCGATGTTTCTGTTTCAAGTTTATACCTGATTGCATAATTTCAAATGAATCATATTGCAGATTGTGTTATGTCTATCTGTGGTATAATCCCATTTGTATCAAGTGTGTCGCATCGCTGTTACAAAATAGGTTTACTGTCTCTGTTTATCCTTGCACATTCTGCATATTTCCGTGATTTCCTCTTCTTTCTATATTTTTCCTGAACCATTTGTGTTGCTTAGTATTTGATGCGTTGTGGCGCTATAGTTGTTCTGCTGGTGCTTCTTTTTTTTAAGGTATCCTCCTGTTAAAGGTTCACTGTATGTTCCTTATCGATGTAGATCTGGTCCAGTACATCTATCCTGAAGTGTTTTCCACATACATGCTCTTTCCTTTGGTGATTCATTAATTTATTCTTGCCTGCTTGTATTTGTCTTTCAGGTCTTTTAATTTCTTTCCTACTGCTGTTGCGTCTATAAATTTATTTACAACTCTGGATATGTAAATATGTATATAATCTGTAAATCCTTTTCTTTTTTTTTTATTAGATGTTGTTGGGGGTTTCATCATGCTCGTTGCTCATACACGCCATCTCAAAATTTACTTTCTCTACTCCTCTAAATTTTACTTAGACTATGATTCTGTTTTTATATATTCTATCCATTTGTGGAACCCCATTTCCTCCTTCATTTCTAGGCACATAAATCCTTGGCATGCATGTTTTTGTAGATTATCTTAATGGGCATGTACATTTTTCTTGTTTTACGTCCTATCCGCATTTTAGTCGCGTCCATGTGGAACGCAATCTAATTAATAACAAAGCTGTAATGTGAGGACGGGGACTGCCAGAGTTTTTAAGGCGATAATTTTAATCTGGCCAGGTCTTCATTCTAAAAGGCTTTTCATCTCTTTTTATATAATTCTTTTGTTTATTTTTTTCTTATCATCTTTTTTTGACTCCTATTTCATCAAGAACTCGGGTCAACTTCCTAGATATTTGTAGTTTGCCTGTGTTCTGATTCCCGTATTTTTTCCGTATCATTTTATCCTTATGTTACCAGCTTCTGTTCTTCTTCCTTTTTTAGACTTACAAATGCATCACTTCATCTAACCCAATTCCATACATATATCTGGTGGAATATCGCTTTAAACAACCTGCTACGTGTTTTGTTCCGGATTTCCTTTTTATTTGGAGCATATAATTCTTATGTCAATCCATATAGGAAAGGGTTTACTTTTCTATTGTTTTTTCTCCTCTCATTGAATTAATTCTATAAAACATTTTCTCAAGTTTTTTATTTAAGTGTGCTTAGGGGATTGAGAGCCAGTATGAACAATAGCGGGGAATAGAGTCCCCTAGAAAGATACCTTTTTTATTTTTATTCCTTCTATTTTTAATTGCCCTTTTCATACGGCAGTACCAGGTCTGTCCTCCATTCTCTTCATTGCTTCATCTATGAAGTCTACAACCAGGTCATTAATTTTGTAGATCTTAAGTACTTCCTTAATCCACTTATGAGGGACGCTATCGTATGCCTTCTTGTAATCGATCCATACCATACTGAGATGTTTCTGCCCTTTTCTACTATTTTCCATAATCATCTTGTTTTTTTAAATGATCTTTTTTGTTCCATAACTTCCTTTACTGCACCCTTTTTGTTCTTCATTAAATTATGTCATTTACTTCTAAGTGTGTTGCTACCCTTTTCGCCATGACTTCCAGTTAGTATTTATATATGGTTGGTAAGCATTGATTGGGCGGTATTTGCTAGGATCTTTGGTTTCTTCATTTTTTGGGATTAATGATGTAATTCCACTAGTGAGACTATTGTAGAATTTCTTTCTTGTTTTTTTCTATTAGTTTGTTAAAACTCTCTGTTAGAGGTTTTTATTAGACTTTTAATTCCTTTAACCATACATTATGTACTTGAATCTTTGCCTGGTGCTTTCCAACTTCCACTCCTTTTAATAGTACTTTTTACTTCATTTTCTGTGATTCTTCCACCTTCCATTGGTATGATCGCTGTTATTTGGGGGTTGTCTACCATTTCTCTTTTCC
>JABUQX010001207.1:7500-15000 GCA_015478945.1 Trachelipus rathkii
CCCCTTCATTAGGGGGGTCTCGACTGAAAAAAGAGCACAGAGTGCAAAACAAAGGAGAAGAAAAGAACGATGAAAGAAAGAATAAAGAAGGAAAAGAATAGGAGAAGAATCTGGACTCAGAGGAAGTAGAATGCGACAGCAGCACTGGTGCTGGCTCTGGTGAAGGGTGAACCGATTTATCTAAATATTTGCTACTAATAATACAATATTGTGTTAAAATATATGGTTTATAAGAATGTAGATGTTCGACAAGGGACTGTTTGGAGACTCCCTCATGAGCAAGTAAGCTTTACGTTTCATTCAAGGATCCTGTTCGATGAGGGGGTGCGCGCCCGCATGCGCGCCCGCCGGCGCGATCCGCCGCGAAACCGGCGCGTGCGCGCGCCCGCAGGTGCGCCCGCCGGCGCGAACCGCCGCGGGGCGCGTGCGCGCGCCCCCTCGCATCCCTCATGTACGACCAGTACGAGAATGCAAACGTGTTCTGTTTTCAACTTAATTTTTTTTCAAAAATTTATTATTTTTTTATTTTATTTTTAATATATTTTTTTTTTTTTTACTAAAAAAATTTAATCTTTTCATGTTTATAACATAAAAAACTTACATTTTTACATACCCTAAATCAGTAAATCAGTAAATCATGCCACCCAACCTACCATCCTCTATTGATCTATTGATCAGTTGATCTATTGATCTATTGATTCTATTGGATTAAGGTCAAATTTTTTACTAAATTCATGTTTACATACCCTAAATCAGTAAATCAACCACCATCCACCCACCCTCCTGACCAGTTGTGTTCTATTGACTATTGATCTATTGATCTATTGATTAAGGTCAAATTTTTTACTAAAATTGTCATGTTTTACATACCCTAAATCAGTAAATCATTAAATCAAGCCACCCAACCTACCCTCGTGACCAGTTGTGATCTATTGATCTATTGATCTATTGATCTATTGATTCAAGTCATATTTTTCTTTTTGAAAAAAGCGGGAAAAGAAAACAAGTTTTTATTTTAAAGCCTTTATAATTTTAAAGCGTTTATAACATAAGTGCAAACTACATAATCGTTAACATAAATTTTTAGCATCAAATATATTTACAAGTTTATTAAAAAAAACATTATTTAAAAAACATATAATGAAATAAATACAGTATACACCACATAAATTAGACCTGATAGGTTGTACAGGAAAACATAAGGTCTTAACATATTGAACATTATTATATTTTAAAAAGGATGTTACATAATGATTACTAAACATAAAATCTAAATGCAGAGAGTCAAGGAAATATACAACATTATTTTTATTCTTATACACGGCTATCCAATGTCCATTGTTTGAAACATCCCTAGGAGAAGTATTGAAGATAAGACCAGAATCTGTATCCAGTTTCACAGAACAGAGTTCATTACAGGCGAATACCCCTAAAAATCTTCTTTCGCTTTCCGAAGCGTTGAATATTTTCTTCTCATCTCATCATTAATAATCAAACTTGATATAATTTATGACGTAACATTGTCTGTGCCAATCTCGAAGAATGAATAATATAATAATATGTAAATACGCCTTCCTAAATACACCGGAAGAACTCCGAAAGATGAGAAGAATGTCTATTAATACTTTGGCCCAAACTTGAGATATACATTCCTGAATGTCGCCTTTCTTAAACCCTATTGACGATGGATAGAGCATATACAGTGCTGAAAGATCAGCAGTTGAGATCGTATGCCATATAAATTACTGTTTCAGCATAATTCTTGAGATCGACGCTGTTACCGTTATCACTGGCAAGATACAGTAATTGGCAAATAAAATCCTAAAGAAGAGACGTGAGCATTGAGGAATGTGAGTCCTTCATATTATCATCTCATATATCACGACCGTCATGGTTGACCACACATGTAAAAACTGATGCCTCTAAGTCCGAAATGGGTAAATTTACAGACTTCCCATAGTTTCCAGAATAAGCATCGTGTTCCTACAATTCCTATTTTATTACCTTCTGAGTCAAGTTACCATACGATGTTTAGTATAATTAAGCTCGATAATCCTTGGGTTAAGTTAAAAATTTAGTCTCCAATTCTCTGATTGGATATTTTGCTGTATCGGTCAAAAGAGATTTCTTCTATTTCGCATATGTTTAAGGGAGATAATGTCACTTTACTATATAAAAGATAAGCATTCCAGTTAATTTGTTAAAGATAGGCTCTTGGTCGCGTAGTTGTTGCTAAAGAGCACTTTTAACATTAAGAGCAAATTCAGGTGTGGATCTAGTTAACCTGATACGAGTGTCCACTGATGGTAGAAAAGTCTTTCCTGAGAGAATATACTCACATTTATCCGTCAGAATATTGCAAGTGCTTTTTAGAAGCTTAATAAGCGTGGCTCTATGTGTCTCTGGGCAATCTTTCTAAATTGTAATATCCACTTTGATTGGAGATGAGACTACCTTTGTCATCTTGAGAATAATTAGTAAAGTTCAATTAACTTCGATAAGGTAACTTGCTGCTGATGCTCCTAGAGATGTTTCGTTTAAAAAAATACCTCAAAGCTGTATTAAAAAACAATGTATTCAGAAATTTGGTCCTCAGTGGATACTAGTGATCGCTTCCTGTGAATCTGAACCCATCTTCGCTTTCTAACTTAGTCTTCAAATATAAAAAATACATTCGATGGGTCAAGATATTGTGATCAATGTACAGGATATTGAATTCGATAGGGTACATCTGATATTTGTGATTGCAGTTTGGAACGGGGGTCGGTTAATACTAGATAAAGTGGGATTCACTCACACTGATCTGTGTAGGTTCACAGAGAAAAGAGATCCAAATTCACTTCTTACACAGTCTTGGGCTGGCAGGGATGGAGGAAAAGCATCGTTGCTGGTTACAATCACTGGACGATATAAGTGATGAGGGATCTGTTTAAACATTCCTTGTATATAGAAAAATAGTTACAGGTTGCCACTGTTTATGTGAAATAGTTGCCATTCAGCATCATTATTAAAGGGCAAACACATCAATGCACTTTTTCTTTAATGGTCCTTTCCTATTCCTCTTTATAGGTTTTTTACGATGACCTACACCTTGACAGTCATCTTACGTCGTATTTTTCGTTTAACTCTCTAACATTTCACAAAGACGATCGGCAATCGAACTTTTTACAGCTGTTCGAGGGCGACAACTCCATTATATCCTGGAAAGTATCTATACCTGTCCTAGCTGCTTTTTTAGCAAGATATTTGCCTCCTGATTTAAACAAAGGGATAGCACGTCTGAACAACGAAGCAAAAAATCCACCTTAAACCATACCCTCTCTAGCATTCTTGAACCCCTGAAGACTCATTCTCTTTCCATTATTATTATTTAACGGAGCTTCCTTCTAATGTGTACTTTACACACTGCTGTTCCAGTCGTGAATGGATAAGGTTTTCCCTCAACATCTCTTATATAAACACGAATCGAACTCAGTTGGGTCTTACTCAAGGGTAAGTAGTGAACATTAGGAAAGCTTATAACTTTACTATCTTTAGGAAAATGAACTACTCTTAACAAAGAGGCTTTAGTATTCCCTACGTACTGATGATCTATAATATCTGTATAAACATAGGCCATACCAGGATCTTGAAACATCTTAGAAGGCATGCATACAAAATGTAATGAAGTCACGGTGTCATTTTTTGACATACTCTTCCATCGTTGGTATATAACGCATTAGTCCTTTAGAGCATGTTTTATATTATTCTCAATTTTTTGTTATACATAACGAGTAATGACAATTACTAGAAACCAACCTGAAGCGACTGAACATAAATTAACTTATATCGTTTCAGGATTCACATGAGCTTGAGATTTTAAGCGGTATTATAACACGTTATCTTCAGTTAACGGGCTTCTATTAACAAGAAAACACTTAAATCTACATAAACTGGGAACTTACTGCCTTCAAATTGTTTGTTAAGTCTATGACACATCGGTAACGATTTTATAGAGACCCGTTTATATAATATGCTTTCAAAGAAAATATTCTTTCTTGCCCGTTTTGAAGGACTGCATATCAGCTAGTAATTTTTCAATACATTTTTTTAACATTATCAGCATTTCTAAATATCGAAAACGCAAATATGATTCAGGCCTATTCTCTATATCAGCGTCGAGAATTATTTCACTTAATCCTGCTTCATACATTTCTCGATCAAAAGTTATAGGATCAATTAATTGCGTTTTTATAGTCTGATATCGTATTAGCAGGTATGTAGATCCATAGAGCCGCATGAGGCAGCGTTAAATTAAGAAATGCAATCTTCACTCTCCATGTTCCCAACGTAAGCTGATCAATTTTCTTAATTTCACTTAAGCGCCATTTATATAAACTGTTAACTTTCATAGGGTAACCTTTACCCATTACAGATACTGTTTATTGTTTACCTTTCCTCTAGATCATATATTTTTTCTATTTATATTTACTCATGGACTCTTAGATCAAATTGTATCTTTCTGTATTTCTTGTTTATAGAGCCCCCCCTTTATTTTTTCACCATCTAAATTCATCAAGATAGTATAATTTTAACCTGTCTCTAGGGAATTCTCTGATAGTATCTACTTTAAAAACCTCTCTCGAGCATCCAGCTTCATACCCTTTTCTGAAATTTTCATCAGTCCTGGATACTCTCACATAATCTCCTACTTTAATACCTGTGTTATCTTTTATTTTTCCATTTGGGTTGACAGGTACAATAGGTTTCGTCTTCACCATCTCTATAGGGGTATTCTTAAGTGTTCTATGATGAGACCGATTATAGGTAGTAAGCCAAGTTCCTGTGCAGTATATCATATATTATTTTAAATGTATTCATCTTTCGTGAAATACCTATCAGTTCTTTCTTTTATAGTTCTTTGTACTCTTTCAACTATTGCGGCTTTATTAACTGAAAATGTGTTGTAATACCCTATATCATACTCAGTAACTAGTTCTTGAAACTCTTTACCTAAAAATTCTGTACCCTTATCTGTCCATATCATTTTGGGATATCTGTCATCCTTATTTATAATTTCTCTGACTGCTGTAGCAACAGTCTTTGATTTTTTTATCTTTTAAAACCCTTAACCATAAGTATCTGGAATATACATCTATCACAAAAAGAATATAGTGATACCCCTCATTGTAAGATTTATATTTTATCATATCGGTCAAGTCTAGTTGCCATACGCTATCTAAATGTGGAGCTATAGTTTTCCGTGTAGGAAATTTTTTTCGTATAGGTTTATGAAGGGTAAAAGCATCCTCACCTTCTAAATATTTTTTCAATTCTGTTTTACTAATTTGTGGGAACTTTGAAGCAAACCTTGAAAAACCCCGTAACCTGTATTGCTGTTCACTCAAAGTAATATTTATCGCCGCTTCCTAGCCTCCATGACTTCACAAATGACGATTACAAAAAATATAATTTCATTTATACGAAAGGTTATATAAAAACCAAATGTATATATAAAATTATTTTATTTTTTTTAATAAAAAAAAAAAAAAAAAAATATTAAATTACAAGTCTTAAAAACATAGGACCAAATGTATACAGAAATATACCATAGGTTATATGCATAATTTTAAATTACAATAAAACAGTCAATAAAATTTATGAACTTAATCCCATTTTGATACTTTTGTATGATTTTTTCCCCATATTCCTTCTACATTTGAACGTAATGGTACCTTTATTTATCAAACTTGATCTATCCGATTGCAAAAGAAGTACCAGCATGGACTTGCTTCAGGTCTAGGGGTCAATGGAATATTATCCAGATCCGCTAATCTTTGTTTATTCATGATTAAACTTCTTGGGAAAATTAATAGTCTGAAGTTCTTGTTTGATCTCATTCCATCCTTTTACAGGACCTTTCTTCCAAATCACGCGAGAGATCGGATATCAAGTCAACAATATTCGATCCAAGTATTGTTTCTCCTCAATAATGATTTGACCGAGTTCATTCCATGTAATCTGATCTTTTTAAATATATATAGAAGCTATACCCGTTTTCTTTCTCGCTCATGGCAAGCTTTTCGCGTGAGTACATGTTTAAAAAATTGTCTGTCTCATTTTCGCCATAGCTAGTATCTGCTTACTAGAGCTGAATGCTCTTTAGGTGAATTTAATAAAACTTTTAGATCTACTAATTTTGTATAGCATTTTGATATAGGATTCTTTTTTCATGAATGTTAACATCAGAGTTTAATATTTGATACAGTTCCTTCTCGTAATTATTTATTGTCAACTTGAGATCATATATAAACTCAAAGGCTGCTGTTGAATCAATGGGTGATAAGGGTTATAGCTGTCCTCCGGAGTTGAGGGTTTGATTGAGGTTGTTCGATCTGATGTTGTTGTTGTTGTTGTTGTTGTTGTTGTTGTTGTTGTTGTTGTTGTTGTTGTTGTTGTTGTTGTTGTTGTTGTTGTTGTTGTTGTTGTTGTTGTTGTTGTTGTGTTGTGTTGTTGGTTGTTGTTGTTGTTGTTGCTGTTGTTGTTGTTGTAGAGGCATGGGTCCTGTATTATATTTCATCTTCTCATAATCGCTATAGGGTAAAACTACTACCTTCTTCATCATTGAGCAAGCCACTTGGTTATCAGAGGAGCTATAACGGAAAAGAGTAAAGGTAGGAATACACCTCCCCCTTTCTGTATTAGCTTCTTTTTATTTTTAAGTTTTCTTACGTTACCAGCAACTTTTTTTTAATGATGTTTTCTATTACGAGTTACTTACCTTTCTGAGGTCTGTTTTATAGTTATCATTTCCTTTTTATAAGATTTAGGCATACTTCTGCTATACATTGTATGAATTTTTCATCTTCACAGATCAGTTTACGTTTTTCAGAAGGTTTCAGGTTTTTTTAAATTTTCTCATAAGAGGTAAATACTCTGCTACTAAATCACTCATTATTCAGGTATGTATACTGTCTCAATCTCGTTAGGCAAGATATTTGTACGCAGTAACACTCTATGCGTGTTCTTAGGATGAAGCTCACAGAGTAAATAACCGTGAGGTATAGATGTAACTTCTTTATATACTTTTAGGAACTCTTTACGTTGAGTAGGGAACATTTGGGTAGCCACAACATTAACCTGACTCATATCCCTTCTTTGCCCGAACAAGATTAAATACTGTGTGTTTAAAGACACATCACGCATATACTTATTCTGATGAAAGATATTCTGCGTTATAAAAAATACTGTGATGTTTAAATGATAAGAGTAAACTGTGAAAGTTTCTGCTATATCCTCATTCAATTTATGCATCAGATCATCAAGAATTATAATTTTATGCCCTGGTAAACATTGAAGAGCTTTTATGTCATATAACCCTTCGTGAAATTCGATTACATCTTTGTAATCTTTAAACTTTTCTTGGTAAACACTGTAACACCATATGATTTTAACAGGTTGCTGTTCGAAAAATCGCGACCTCTTTAAAATGTTTAATAACAGAAAGGTTTTCCCACACCC
>JABUQX010001208.1:5000-10000 GCA_015478945.1 Trachelipus rathkii
CAACTGGATATACAAATACTGTAAAAAAGAAATCTCACCTATATTAGCCGCCCTCTATAACAACTCAATTGAACTAAATCATTATCCAACTGAATTAAAAATTGCAAAAGTTACCCCTGCTCCCAAGAGTGCTGACACCTAGCTTCCGAAAAATTTCCATCCGATCTCAATCTTTCATACAATTGGTAAAATTCTTGAAAAATTATTTCACGCATAACTTACAAATTACTTGCATGAAAATGGGCTTCTCTCACAAAATCAGTTTGGCTTTACCAAAAACCGCGACACAGAAGATACTCTTATCTTCCTCACTGAAGGGCTAGATCCAATTTTGGGCTCGGGCTGAGCCCCATTTTCAGCCCCACCTAAAAATGGACATAAAATTCGGAATTTTCAGCCGATTTTGACTATGTAAACCCCAAAATGTAGCTTTTTATGCACTCTAAAACGTTAAATTCCGGTGTTTTTCTGTGTCTGTAGTCATTCTTTCAGAATTTTTCAATTTTCAATTTTCATGTTTTGTGACATTCTTCATAATTTCTTCCAGAATTTTTTCCGAAATGACTTCAAACTTGAAATATGCATAGATAGGTCCATTATCTAAAATAGTACAGAAGTACTTTTTTGAATTTTTTGAGTTTTGTGCTCAGCGTTGTCCAATTTCCAAACCCATTTTTTTTTTAATTTTGAAATGAAAAATTGCGATAATTTTTTTTCTGTTCTGGCGAAGTGGATGAAATTTTCAGGGCGTATGTAATCAAGCAAGATGCATCTTTTTTACTTAAATAATTTTTGTGTATACTCAAAAGAAATTTTTTTTTAAAATTTTCGAAATTTTTTTTGTTGAAAATTTGTTCCAAGAACAAATCAAAAACTAATGCATATACAAAGAAATGATTTAAGTAAAAAATGTGCATCTCCCCTGACTACATAAGCACTGAAAATTTTATCCACCTCGCCCGAACAGAAAAAAATTATCGCAATTTCATTCATTTCCAAAATTAAAAAAAAAGTGGGTTTGGAAATTGGACAACGCTCTGAGCACAAAACTAAAAAATCGAAAAAGTACTTCGTACTATTTTTAGATAATGGAGCCTATGCATGCGGAAAGTTCTCAAGTTTGATAGTCATTTCGGAAAAAAATCTGGAAAAAATTATGAAGAATGTCAAAAACATGAAAATTGAAAATTGAAAAATTCTGAAAGAATGACTATAGACACAGAAAAACACCGGAAATCAACGTTTTAGAGTGCAAAAAAGCTACATTTTGGTGTTTATATAGTCAAAATCGGCTGAAAATTCCGAATTTTATGTCCATTTTTAGGTGGGGCTGAAAATTGGGCCCGTCCCAGGCACCAAATTGGATCTAGCCCTGAAACGAAAAATAAACTAAACGAAAAATAAACATGTTATATTGCTATTAGATTTCTCGAAAGCATTCGATGTAGTTCCGCACAACCTACCCTTAATTATTTTAATTAGAAAGACTTGATATCACTAATGGTTCACTACAATGGTTTCAGACATATTTATCTGACCGGGTACAATACATTCGATTAGGAGATACATCATAATACAGACACACTTAACTGCAAAGTAAACAATGAATTTAAAAACATTATAACATGGATAGAGGCAAACAGACTCTCAATAAACCTACAAAAAACAAATTACCTAATAATACCAAATCAAAGGAACCCTGTTCAACTAAATGTAAGAGCAAAAGATGTAATTATAAATTGGGTATCATCTGCCAGGTTATTAGGTTTTATCCTTGGTGACAAGCTTTCTTTCAAAGAACATATAAATAGTCTTATTTGCAAATTATCCTATGCTAAATAAGCATTCCTTTAGATAAGTTTTGTTCCAAAATGTATTTAAAAAAATCTTTACTATAGTCATGACGTCTCATCAAAAGTTGACCTCTCAATATGACAAGAAGAAACAAAGATAGAGGATCAAAGATTTTATTAACTTGAGAGAGCAGATCTCTTTTTGAACTGACTGATGATAACTCAAAGTCTGCGAGTCTCAGGGTGTCATTACCAGGATGGTAAAGGTAACCTAGAACTTTTTCCTCTTCGCAGTTATGGGAAGAAAGCATGTTATCCTGTTTTATTTGAGCCTTGAGATCTGAATGGTTAGTGTTCCAAGAACACAAGTTGAATCCTCCTTCCTTCATTCTTTGAACTGATGTGGTGTAAATGTTTCTCAGTACTTCTGGGGACGAGTGAGTGTAAATAAAATTATCTACATAAAGATTATTTATCAGAAGACGAAAGACTAAATCATAAGGATAATTATTCTGAATGTGGTGTCTAATAACGGCTCTCAAAATGTAGGTAGAAACAGCAAGTCCGAATATGATGGTTGCGTACCGATAAGAAACAAGCCTGCCATCTTCCTCCCAGAAGAAACAAAATTTGTTACGGTCACTTTCTTGCTTGAGATAGATTTGTAAGAAAGCTTTAGATATGTCTGCAACAACCACATATTTATTGGTTCTAAAAGCTAAAAGAAGACGAAGAAGGGGAACCAACAAATCTATACCTGGATAACAGGCTTGATTAAGGGAAGGAGCTCCTTTTGTACGAAGACTACAATTGAATACAGGTCTTATCTTAGTTGATACCTGATCAGCCATTCTTATGACAGGCCTGTGGGGAACCCATACATATTTATGGAAGTCCTTCGGAGATACTTTGATGATTTCAATTATGCCGTTTTTCAGCTGCTCTTTAAAGACATCACTGTATGCTTTGTCGAGTCCCTGATTGTTGAGACGATTCTTGACTCGTTTTAGTGTACTTAAAGCAACATTATAGTTGGATGGAACTTGATGCAGCAAATCCTGAATCCAAGGGATTTCGATGTGGTACTTTCCATCGATAAATTGAATGGAGTTGTGGAATTTAGTTATAAATTCTTTGTCGGTAGTACCATAATCTTTCTCTTCTTGAATTTCCATGGACTCCAGACTGTACAGATGCTCCAGACCAAGTTCAGTATCCTTTTGATTCGAGGAAAGATCGATGACATCAGGGTAGGAAGGATGGGGATCTAGGATTGAGTTTACGAGGGTTTGAGGAGCGTTGACAAATTGGTAGGGTAATGAATCTTCCTCATCATGTTCTCGTGATGAGTTAACAGACTGCTTTCTGTACAGAAAGTCTTTTTGATGTGGAAGTAGAAAAGAATCCACAGGACTGAAAGGAACTAAACCGAAACAAGTTGAAATAGCACTTCCTTCCAAACATTCTACCATTTGGAAGTGCCTCATATGACAAAGAGTGTCAGTGCCAAGCAAAAGGTCGATGTTATTCACAGAGTCCCCATAAGGACCTACAAATGACTTATCAGCTACTTTGTATTTTGACGAAATTCTACAAATAGCAGATGCCAGTCCATTAACAGTAAAACCCACATCTAAAGAAGGGTCTACAAGAACAGGAGTTGATATAAATGAATCACAACAACAGTTGAGATCCAAATTAACCAAATAAGAGGAACGAACCTGCTCTCCGATGAAAGTTTTGATGTGATAGTCAATCTTGGGTAATTGCTCACAATTGATGTCGAATTTATTGAGCAATCTTGGACTAGCATAGGTTCTCTGTGAGCCTAAGTCGATTAATGAACGAATAGGCACAGACTTATTCTTGTGTCTTACTGTGATGGTGATGGTAGGTAAGATTTGGGAGGCTGATGACTGTCCGGTATTGATACACAAGTTGTTGCTAATACCAGAATTACTTTCTTCATCAGCATCTTTTCGATTGTTGTTCCGATTTTGATTACGAATTTCAAATGGACACAGATCAGTGAGATGCTTTCTACTCTTGCAATTTAAGCAAGGGTACTTAAGGTTGAGTGTTTTAGCTGGACACTTATCCGCCATATGTTTCAAGCTGGAACAGCTGCTGCACAGCTTAAGCACGACACATCTGTCCCTTTTGGCCTTGGGAGATTCATAAACTGTGCATTCTGAAAGGAAATGCTTTCCACTGCACAACTTACATTTAATCTCAGAAGATGCTTGAAAATTTGACGAAGATGGGGATGATGTCTTTTTATTTACACTATCACCTTTGGATGTATTGAAAGTATGACTCTGTTCAGATGGCACAGAAGGACAACTTTTTCCCCTTTCTGCTTCTTCGTCTTTTTTAATCAAAAGAAGGACGAAGAAGAACGCAGAAGAGGGAGATTGAGTGGTAAGATTTGGGGGTTTCGAAATCTTTCCATATTAAATGAATGATTTGATTGTGTTTTTTTGAAATGAGGAGGTTGGTGGAAGGATATTGTCCTTCGTTTGACAGCTTTCAACTCTCTCAAAATACGAAAATTAGGAACGGCTTATCACCATGAATAATGACTTATTAGCCCTTGCAACCGGATGCTCCTCTTGAACAAAAGTCAACTCAAGTTCCTTAAGTTTCTTCAAGTAAGCCCGACCTATAAAATGAAAGACGCGGAACAGCGTTCCAACTGCCTTTCCGTCAAGAGGCGGGCTGAATCTAACTCAATATAAAATAGAAGTCGATAATGAATGCTGCTATCTAGATAATGTTCCTTTAAGTGGTTAGGCAACATCAATACATTGTCCATCCGTGCCTGACAAAACTCAATGTCCTTGCCGAGCATATCCTTCAAATGTGATTTTAAATATTGAAGTTTGATTGCCTTTGAGATGTCTCTTCTCTCTCCATATACGTTGTTGAAAGATTGGAGAAAAGAGCGGAAAGAATGCTTGTCTTTATCTCCCGAAAAATCTCCACACTTTAAGGCAGGAATCTTTAAGCTAGAAGGATAATGACAGCAAGTCTCCTTTGAGTTTGACTTCTCTGAAGAGGCACTAGACGACTTTCTTGAATCTGAGTTATAACCATACTTGTCTTTTAACAAGTGAAGCGCTTTAGCCATCTTAATATGGTAGGTATCAGTGGCTGTAAGTTCTTCGTCAAGTATGGCTTGGTCAACTTTCGTATATTCAGCCCCCA
>JABUQX010001208.1:30000-32500 GCA_015478945.1 Trachelipus rathkii
AAACAAGGAGCGTGTTGTCACCAAAATTTTGTTGTATCGATCTGGACGTAGTGATAAAGAAAGTGAGAGAAGAAATCGGAGATTTGGACGGTGATATTTTGGCATATGCGGATGACTTGGCGTGCTGGAGCGAAGAGGGAGACAGGTTGAGAGAGGTAGTGATATGTTTTGTCAACAGGCTGAGAGAGGCCGGCTTGACTATAAACGCAGAAAAGACGGAGATCATGGTGGTCAGTAGAGAAGAAGGAGGAAGAGAGTGGAGAATAGAGGTGGAGGCGACTGAGATAAAGACGGTGGTGAAATGTAAATATTTGGGTGGAGTATTTGGAAGAGAGGGAGGAAATGTACAAGAGATCACAATAGGATAGCTCAGTATGAGGGAGCAGTAAGAGCCAGTGTATCCATACTGAAGATAGAACTATGAGTGTGGAGGTGAAAGGATGATCTTTGAAGGTGTGTTAACACCGATTTTACTATATGGAGCAGAGACATGGAGAGCGACAACAAGAGAGGATAGTAGAATACAGTCGGTGAAGATGTACGTTTTGAGAGCGATGATGGAAAAGACTAGAAGAGACAGACAGAGAAACGAAAGAATAAGGGATGAGGTTGGAGTGATGGCTATATTGAATAAGATGGATGCAGCTAAATTGAGGTAGTGGGGAAACCTGGAGAGGATACAAGAGGGGAGAGTAGCCAAAGATGGGAGTGGAGACTGGAGGAAACGAGACCCAAGAGGAAGACTACGGAAGAGATGGGAAAGCTCGGTGGAGGACTCATTGAGAAGACATGGATTGCCGTCTGATGCAGGAGCTGAGGGAAGATGGAGTTTCGGAAGATAGAGGGGAAGATTTAGTAAAGAGTGCTGACCCCGCTGAAAGGGTCTTGACCCTTCCTGGAAGCGGTTGTAAATTGTCATAATATATATATATATAATATATATATATATATATATATTATATATATATATTATATATATATATATATATATATATATATATTATATATATATTATATATATATATATTATATATATATATATATATATATATCATGCGTGTGTGTGAGTCTGTGTATGTGTGTACGCAGGATTTGACTTAAGAGCTAGCAAAGGTTGAGTGATTTGTGTCCCTGCTCACACTGATCAATAGACGGCGTGGGTTGGTTAAACTCCAGATTTTTCCTTTTCAAAGGCTAATAAAAAATGATAATAATATAAAAAAGTTATTTCGGTTATAAAATAAATGAAATAACAAATCTACAACAGTTTTAATTAAAAAATTTTATGTGTCACGAGGTGAGTAAAAAAAAAATATCTATTTGAATGATAACTCCAAAATTGATAAAAATGATTGGCGAAGTATCAAGTCCTGAGTGGTAACTAATATTAAATCTAAACTAGCATTAGACGACTTGGATTTTCAGCGAATTCCGCATTTACATTGGTTTCCAATTCGTTCATTTTTTACTTACTAATATTCTATGAATACTCATCCTACTAGAGGTGTAGCGGATATCCGCATCCGCATATGCGGATATCCGCATCATTTTTCTCTATCCGCAACCGCATTCGCATCCACATGATTTTTTTTGCGGATAGCGGATAGTACTTATTTATGAATTACGAGACTGAATCTCCCTAACTTTCTGTAAAGCAAGATGTTCAGACTCGTTGAGGATGGGAGAAATAAATGAAGCTGTTTGCCCTTACGCTTCGAACAACGCAAAGGTGAAAGGTCCGACAGGTGATGATAATGCGATTTTAGATAATTGTATTACTCTTCTTAAACCGTTTGAGAGGTAACTAAGACTATTAGCTCAGAAAATTCTTGTGCTTGTCAGACAGGATTCCTCTAGTTGCAACGATGAAAACTGTGCTAGATACTGCCATTAAAAGCAAGGGACTTTCAAAGATGACAGAAACACTCATGCTGGATGGAGATAGATAATAGATTTCAAATTCTACAACACGATTACGCAAGTACAATAGCAACTTTTCTGGATCCTAGATACAAAACCAAATCTCTTGAACTACTTATTTCACAGAGGGTTAAAATTTATTTAGGATTCCTATGTGATGAAATGTTGCTAAAGGCAGAAATATCATCAGCCAATAAAAAGCAAAAGATTGCCGAAACAGACACACAAATAAAATCTGTTAACGAAACCATTGCTGAATCCATGAACGTTCTTTTGGCTTTGGCTAGCAGCGATGCGATTCTTGTTCAGAGGTGTAAAATGACACTATTATTGATCGAAGATTATCAAAAGCGAAAACGCTTGGAATCGGATAAAGATCTATTGGTTTGATGGCGTGATAATTGTAAAAGTTTTCCACATCTTGCAGAACTTGCCAGGAAATACTTAACATGCCCTTCAACAAGTGTAAATAGTGGGATCTCATCTACGAAGAAAAGAGAAGCAAACTCTCCCTTGAAAGGGTTAAGAAGCTTTAGTTTTTGAAGCATAATTTGAGAATTGTTATTTTCAAGTATTATTA
>JABUQX010001208.1:37500-43243 GCA_015478945.1 Trachelipus rathkii
GTGACGTAACCTCGTCGTAGACGAGGTTACGTCCCCGTGGGTTCCCCCGAAGGGGGCCCCACCCCTCTTAAAAAATAGAAGTGTTTCGTAAATTTGGCATGAAATTTGGTGAGAGGATTTTAGAGTTTGAAATTTCTAAGAATACTTGATATGTGAAATTCTCTGTGGAGTTGGCTCCCCGGCCCCCTACCGGTCTGGAGCCCACATGTGGTGCCGAGTTAAATAAACAGTCGTATAACAACAATGTTGTGTCCTTATAAGGGTTATCGAGATCGTAGAGTTCGAATATTATGATGGTTAATAAGTCCGTGTAGGGTGTCCTAGGACCCCCCATTAGGGGGGTCCTCCGACTGAGAAAAAGAAAGAAGAAGGAAGAGGAGATGAGGAGGAAGAAAGAAGGATGGAAGATGAATAAGGAGGGCAAAGAATGAAGAAGGAATCTACCTCAGAGGAGTAGGTGTTGACAGCTGCACCGGTGCAGGGTCGGTGCGGTGCCGAGTTATTACATATATATTTGTTGTAATGATACAATATTGGGTGTCTTTATATATGTTATGGATCTGTAGATTTCGAAAATAATGGTTCAGAACCATCCAAGAAAATAAAATAAATAAATAAATAATAATATAATAAAATAAATTTCCTATTATTTTTGTTTATAACTTACAAATTTAATGGTTTTTTTACATACCTAAGCATAAATCACTAAAATCAAACCACTATCCAACCTCCTCCTGACCATCTGTGATCTATTGATCTATTGATTAAGGTCAAATTTTTACTAAAATTGTAAAATAACCTCGTTTTACATACCCTAAATCAGTAAATTCAAACACTATCCCCAACCTCCGCTCCTGACCCCATCTGTGATCTATTGATCTATTGATTAAGGTCAATTTTTTTACTAAAATTGAACGTTTTACTACCCTAAAGCAGTAAATCACTTAAAATCCAAACACACAATCCATTCTCCTCCGCATCCCATTCTTGTGATTTTTAGATCTATTGATTAGGGGTCAACAATTTTTACCTCAATTTGTACAACGTTTGTTACATACCCTAAATCAATAAATCAGTAAATCAACCCATAGTCCAATCCAGCCTGCATCCGGCCACCCTCCTGTCCATCCTTGATTCTATTGATCTATTGATCTATTGAATTTCAAGTCACATTTCGAAGTATCATATTTTTGGATAAACCATTATCATAACTTAAAAACAAATGCTTTATACAAAGATCAGTGAATATATGCTAGCGTAACAAAGTTTTCACATTAATAAAACTTACTTAGCATCATCTAAAACCTATGAATATAACACACCCGCCCGATCACAAATACAAAACCTGAACACGCCTAAAACATGAAAATAAACTCGGTTAACGTTTATCAAAGTTTCCCACAATAACATACCCGTAAAGAAACCAACAATAACATCATCCAAAAAAACGTACCCTATTCTTACATTTTCAAGCGCATCTCTAACATATTAACGTTAACCTTACACAGACACAGTAACATTTAGCAAAAAATTTATCCACAACATTGGTTAATGTATTACAAGGGATCAAACGAAAAATACTTCTAACATAATAGAGTTTCCACATCTCAACAATAAAGCTAACATGACGTAAACATGAACCTACAGAAAAATAATTGTCTACAAAGACAAACCTACACATCTTAAGCAAAAGAAATAAGCAAGAGTCATTATTAACACAGTGCCCGACACCTTAACAAACGCTAAAGTCACACTCCTAAATATAGCATCAAAGACCGTAACCTACTTACACTTTTTCAAAAAGCAATTTTTTCTACCATATTAATGTTAAACTTACATTGACACAGTAACCATTTAGCAAAAATTTACCCATAACCGTGTGTAATTATCATACAGAAGAGCAATGAGTATACTCTAACGTAACAAAAATTTTCACAATTAATCAAAGCTACACATGGGCGTACACTGAACTAAGAAATAATGTACAAAAAACACAACTAAACACCTTAAGACAGGAATAAACTGCTGTTAACATTACAAGTTCCATCACTTAACAACAGTAAAGTAACTAAACCATAAACATAACGACACCAAAAACCGCTCCTAACTTATTCCACTCTTGGTCAAACATGTCTCTAACATCAATGTTAATCTTACAATGACACAGTAACATTTAACAAAAATTTAACCATAACCTTGTGTAATTATCAAATAGACCGACGAAAGTGAATATATGCTAACGTACAAAGTTTTCACATTAATTAAACCTACCGTAACATGGCCGGAACTAAAAAGAAAAAATTATAATATTTAAGATCAAGCCTGGACAATCATCTCATCCCTCCTTAAGGCAAGAATAAACAGCGTAACATTAACAACAGGTCCCAAGACTTATCAAACAAAGAAAAGTTAACTAACAGAGACTTAACAAAAACATAATCCACTTCGTATTTAAATCAACATATCTCCCAACACGAGCAATTGTAATTTAACATTAACATAGTAATATTTAAAACAAAAAAATTTTTAAAGCATAACCTAACCTAAACAGCATAATAAACCTAAAATGGGTTAAAGAACCAAACAAAGTAAAGTTTTTTATTCTCTGTAAAGCTAAACTAAAGAAACATCATAACCATATGAACATATAACAATAACTTAACACAAAACACACGAGCTGCACGAATAAACAGCCGCCCCAACAATCTTAACCCAAAGCGTACATAAGGGGGACAGTAAAACCAGTTTTCAGGTGTATAACATAATAATTTTCAATAAAAAAGAACATTAAATAAATAAATACAAATTCAAGCAAAATAAGTTTTTATTTTAAAATAATATTAAAATTCCACCTAATCAGGGGGACATAGGATTCTGTGAGAGAAATTTGAGCAAAGTTCTATTGTTTCTCCAGAGGATTCAACATACATCCGATAGGATGTGTAGACATACATAATAAAGTAGAAAGAACCCTCTATCGGGCTTTATGTTAGGGAGTGGCTGCCCATTAGTTTCTTGGAACATATTAAAGCGACGTTCAAAACAAGCAACTCCATCGCTCACGCCAGAGAGAAGTAACGTAATCACTGGCTGTAGTTATATAAGGCATTTCCTGTAATACGCGCATTTGTACGGGAAACCAAATGTTTCGGTGTAAATATCCGTAGATATCCCATAGCTATATGAATTAAGTTCTCGAGTATGTCAACATCTTTAAGATGAAACTTTAAGTCGTTTTTCAATAATCACAAAGCTGTTATATTTTCAGACGACTGAAAGTGAAACCTATACCCACGTACGCAATGAAGAATGTGAAAGCATCAATTGGGTTTCCAAAATAGTTTGCGTACATCAAATACTTTTAACATTATCAGATGCGTGAAAGCAACATCTAATATTCTATTAATGCCTCACAAGCTGGTCCACCTTCTGATTTCAGCAGGATGGATGTTCTAGATGACCCATACTCAGTCCTTACACCCAAAGCTTTCAACGCTGTCGATTAATCTTGAGGATTCTTCAAGCCAAAGAATCTTCATTCCAATCTTATTGCACCTCCAAATTGGAATACAGGTAATATTTTGCTTTTTCCATTCGTTTTTACGAAAAAAAAGGTAATTGACACATCGTTGGGGTATTACGAAAGGTCCTCGTAAAAGAGGACATTGTAGTGAGCAGAAATGAGAGGTCATCAATACCACACAACGAAAAATGTCTTATAACTGGACTGACCATTCGTATGTTTAAACAGATCTAAAGGTAATGCAGATTCTTTTCCCTTTCAACCACATCAGAAGAAAGGTAAACAAGAATAAGAACTACGAACGAACCATATCAGTTTCAAAAGGGTATATATTTCCTCGTTAGCAACAACAACAACACAATAACATATACAAAAATAAGTTCTTTAGATACTTAACCAAAGAATACTAGTCTGCTAACGGGTTAACATTGTTTTCACATATAGAAGCTTTAACATAGCATTACCCAGAACTAAGAAAATAAATGTAACAATGAAAAACCTATCACCTTACAGTCGAAATAAAAATAAACTACTAACATTACAAAGTTCCATATTAACAACAGTAAAAGTACCTAACGCACCGTACAAAACGTAACCTATTCCAACTTTTTTCAAGCATATCTCTAACATATAATGTTAATTTTAACCATTAACCCACTAAATTTGAATTTTACGTCGTTTTCGAAGTATCAATTTCGGATAAACATGCAACAAATGAGTTCCTCTTTATATACTACCATCGAATATATGCTAACGTAGCAAATGTTTTACATCAATTAAGCTAACATAACATAACTGAACTAAGAATTATATGTAACAACGACAACCTAACAATACACTACTACGAATAAACTAGATAACATTAACACTTCCCGACACTTAACACAAGTAAAGTAACCTAACACTTCCGTACAAACGAAACGTAAAACCTATTCAATACTTTTCCAGCATTCTCTTAACAAATATTCAATGTTTAATTTTTACAAATGTAACATGGTAACATTTTAACAAAAAGTTTAGCATATAACCTGTCTAATCATCAATACTGAACAAAGATATAATGCTGACGTAAACAAATGTTTTACATCAACTTCGTAAAATTTAACACAAAAATATCAAATCACGCAGAGCTAGTCTAATATCATAATCCCAATCGAATAATTGCAAAACAATAAACCCAAGTTTTTAACAAACATTAACAAAAAAAATACAAAATTTTTAAGTTAGTACTAGCATAAATAAAGTTTTTTGAATAAAAAAAATATCAGCAGTAATATAGTTTTTAACTGATTTTAAAAAGCAGTAAATCAGTAAATCAGTAAAATCAAAACTAACCATCTCTGCCAATGTCCCCTCCCCATACCCCACCCAGCTGTGATCTAATTGACTATTGATTCAAGTCATATTTCGAGTAACATTCATTTTGGATAAACATAAACATAAAAATAAGTTCTTTATATTATAGCGACCTACGATTATATGATCAACCCAACAAAGTTTTTAGCATCAATAAAGCCATATCATTACCGCAACTAGGAATATAATGGTCAAATGCAAACCCTAACATACCTCGCGGTATGAATACTCAGCCTAAATTCCCCTGAAAAATTCCCCTACTTTTTCAAAAGGTAAGTGGCTAACAGGTCATACAATATACTCGATATGTTCCAACTTTTTGCTCATATCAGCAACAGGTAAAAGCATATTTTAATTAACAAAATCCCTTAAACAAAAAGTGACCCAATCTATCAAAGATATACGCCAATCTGACCTATGAATTGACAACTTAACCTTCATTCAAAGTGTCCCACCTCGTTTTCGAAGTATCAACATCAATTTGACCTATGAATAAACGTAGACATATTAAGCAAAAATTCTAGGGCAAACCTAAGATTACTCAACAAAAACTTACCTAGGCTCACGTTCTAACACATCATCGTCAGTTTAACACAGTAATATCTTACAAAACTTCTAACAAAGCTAGTATAACCTATCGTGTTTTATTTCCACATTGTACATTAGTAATATTTAACATAACGTACCTAACTTACGAATAAACAGTTTTCAATAACAACATTAAAAAAGAGTATCTAAAGCAACAACATTACCTTCTGAGAGAAAACTCAGGGGGATGCGCCCATGAAAGGATGTGAATCCTGAAAGGGCCCATCTCAGGATTTACACCCTTTCATGGGGCGCATCCCCCTGGGTTTTCTCCCG
>JABUQX010001209.1:0-12500 GCA_015478945.1 Trachelipus rathkii
AAAAAAAAAAAAATTTCTCTAGAGCATGGTAAAAAGCAATTTTTGGCAACTCTGGCACTCCTTCTATTGCAGAAATGAAATGGAGCATTGGCATATACTATCGTAATATATTCATTTACATTATTAAAAATATGAATATCTTATTTTAAGACTGTTTTTTTTATTACATTTCCTGGTAATTATGTTGCTAATGTGAGAAAGCATTATGCAACTAATGTAATAAAACTATAAACTTTTAATTTACAAAAATGGTGTCAAAAAATTCATTAAAGTTTTTTTAGCGATTAGCGGACATTTTAAATGTGGCTATATGTTCAATAAAAAATTAACAAATAAAGCTCAGGAAAAAAAAAGTAGACTAATTTTGCCTTTTTTTTTTTTAGGGATAACACTATCGATGTATTTTTCCGATTATTTATATATTGATATTAAAAATTATCTTTCAATAATTTGAATTTTTTTTTAGCGATTATCAACAAAATTGAATATACCAAACCAAAGTTTAACCTACATAGTTAATTTAAAAAAAAATTGCTCAAATATTTTCTTTCCCATATGATAGAATTCTAAACAAAATTGAATATTTTTTTTTAAATACATAGTTTTTAATATAGTAAAATCATATTAGAAATATTTATACTGTGATAAAATCGTTCATAATTGTTAAAAAAAAATTTGTAATATCGATAAATAATAAATATCAATGTATCGATAAGTTGAAACATTTCGATAGTTATTCATCCCCCCATGAACGAAAAAAAGCCTAAAAGTGATGTTTTTAGTAGCGTTATTTTTTATATTTTTATTGAAGATATACATTTAAAATGTATGTGAATCGCTAAAAAAAACTTAAAAGAATTTTTTGATAATATTTTTGCATATTAAAAGTTTATAGTTTTAATACGTTAATAGTTTTAGTTACGTAATGCTTTCTCACATTAGCTACATAACTACCCATTTCCTGAACTAAAATTGTCCACTGATTTCAAAAATGGTGGCAGGAAAGAAGGAAGCACCGCAACGAACTAGTCTGGAGTTACTAATATTAACGAAAAACTCATGTGCCAACACAGCACCCCCTGCGCTACGAGGGCGTCATAAAGGTGGTACGCGAGTGGAAAGTTCTCTCGAGCACTTGCTGCTATGGTACCTATAGAAAAGAGATAAAGCACCAACATTGCGTGGCAAAGATAGAGGGTCAAGTGAACTAGAAAGTACAGGACAGTTTATAAGCCTTTTGGCCTTTGACTCGACCCTATCTAAAAGCCGGGTGAAATCAGAGCCCCCCCGAGATATGAGAGCAGTACTCCACAAAAGGGCAGATGAGACCCTTGTATAGCTGGAGTAACTGAGAAGAGGTAAAAAGTCTCACAGTCTAAACAGAACTCCCAGTTTCTTTGATGCCACCCTAGCAACCGTTGTGATGTGAGGTTTCCAAGACATTTTTTTGTTTATGTTAAGGCCAATTTATATTGTCAACAGGAGAGCGAGAGAACCGTCGAAGAGATAGGAAAGTTAGGTGTCTTAGAGTGGGAGATTTGTAGGTTGGGTTTTTAAAGAATTAACTTTCACATGGTTGGAGTATTAGCAACAGAACCATCAGAGAGAATAAGAGGAAAGGATGATTTACAGAAGTTGTTAGAGATGTTTTTGGCAAGAGACCAAAAAAGATTTGTCAAGTAGGAAGAAGTAGTAGGTCAGAGCATTTCGTTTAATGAAAGTACGCTTTGCTCGTAGAAGCGTACCCTTCAACGATTTCCTAGCTTAATTGAATTAGCAAAATGATAGGAGAATGAGAATTTTTCCACACCGGATCATGGTCTCTAGCCTGAATGGCAGAGAACAATCACGTCGAACCATGGATTTTAAGGAGAAAAAGAATTTAGTTTGAAGGAGGATATGAACCTGCTTCTTACCTCAACAATTACAGGCTCCCACTTTTAATGCGGCAAAGCTGAAACGGTCTTCAGAGATCCAAGCCAGTCACTCAATTATAGTTAGCGTAGAAGGCAAAGCAATCCCCCCGATCAAAGTGCCAGAAAAACATGGGCAGGCCCGCGCGCTCGTTCGGACGGAAAGTATTAAAATAGGGATAATGAAGGTTGTGGTCAGATTATTTGGATGAGAAGATCATAACATTATTTTGATGAGAAGACTGAGTAAGATATGTTCGTGAGAATTAGTTAGGTAACCAAAAAATGACATGAAAATCTGTTCTGTTCGGAGAACCAGTAGCAGAGCACAAGTTATTGGTAGCTAGAAGTAAGATAAAATTTTAAAGCACAGACATGAAGCTAGGAGATTTGAGATTCTTGAGATGTGTTAGCGTCAGCGGGGTGACTTGGACCACTTTAAGTATAACTTTGTCTCCCCACTTTCCCCTAATGCACTTTTTTGGATTTTTTTTTTTTTCCAATTCCGGCAATACTTAGTAGGTCATAAATAAGCACACAAAAAAATAATACTGTAATTCTAATAATAATGCTTTATTAAAGTTTAAATAAAGCTCAATTCAGCCTGACCTTGGAGGGGTGAAATGGACCACCATTGTGTATATAATTACTTTTTACGTATAAATTCAATTTTATAATTAATTTTTACTTATAATAATTGTTTTATCATATTAAAATTAGTAATAAGTAATAGAAATGTCATAATGATATATAAAATAGAATAAAAATAAGGTGGTCGGATCACCCCCCTCCGCTCAAAAATTTTGACACATTTTGCGAAATTCGTATTTTTTTATATATTTCAATTTTTATTTTATTTTTTACTTAATAAATTTAGTAATTATATTATTATATTTAAAATTATTAAACGAATAATATTCAATTTTAATAATACATAAAAACTAGAAAAACCATGGTGGTGGCGGCTTGCTATCAAACGTACGGTGGGGTGAATTGAACAAGTTAAGGCGCAGTGATTCTAAGATACTAAGTACTGTTTGCAAAAATTTACTTTGCAGTTTAAAGCTAACATACTCGAGTGTCTACACTGAAAAAATCATTTAAAATAAGTTCACAAATTTTCATTTTATAACAAAGTTAAAAAAACTCCATAATTGTTCATAGAGTGAAATTCTAATAAGGGCATTTGATACCCTAAATTTATAACTATTTTTTTAAAAATATAAATAATAATAAAGATCTAGTAATAAACTTGTAATACGTCGTGGCTATTAAATAAGGCGCGAATTTTTTTTTTTTTTTTTTAATATTTTTTATTTTATTTAGAGTGGACGGAATCACTCCCCTCTAAAAGCCGGGCCTGTCACCGATCGCCGGAGCGCTATAGGAGTAATTTTATGTTTACATAGGCACATATCCACCCTTTAGATGGAAATTAAAAAATAAGTTATAGTTAGATATATTAAACCAGTTAGATTAAATTCTTAGCCATCTGGGTCTCAGGCAAGAGCAAGGTTAAAGTTAGAGTTAGAGAGGTGGTATACCACGGATGCAGAGTTAGAGTGCAAGCCACTGATGTTGGTAAAAGTCAATAGAAAGCGCCGCGCCTGTGCAAATCTGCTCTCATACATGCACACACAAATAAAAAAAACCAAAGACAAAACCAAAGGAGAAATGAGAAAAAATTAATTCGCACCTACCTAAATTTAAAAACGTTAATATTTTAAATATGAATAATCCAGAAGTTTAAAAACACTCACGCACTCACACAAACGAAATTGCGTACAAAAAAGAAAAGAAAATACTTTTGATCAACTAAAAAGGTGGAGCTAAATCTGTATAAATTATAATAATGGCTATCCAAAATAGGTAAGTGTGACGCTGAAACCCAAGCTGAAGAAACGCTAAAAATCTAAGTTAAAAAGAAGTTGAGAGAAAAAAAAAAAACATAACTTGTACTGAGCTTATATTATCGAGACTAGATTTATATTGAGGCCTAAAGTTGTCTCACCCCCCTTCCCTCCAAAAAGTTAAGAAAAGTATGGCCCCATACTTAACCAATCCGATACCCGAAAATGGCGATACTGGCGAGGTACGCGATACTATCGGTTTTCATTCCTAATATAATATATTCATATACATATATATATTTTTTTTTTAAAAGTTCAACACCTCACCGGGCTATCACCTATGTCGAAGGACGGGGAACTGTTCTAGGTTAATTTTCCTCTACTCCTAGGATCCGAACTAGATTCGAACGCGCCCTTGCCATGCGACTATGTCGCTCTACGTCTGAGCCCGGTCAGCGTTATATATATATATATATAGTATATATATATATATATATATATATTATATATTTATATATATATATATTATATATATTCTATATATATTATATATAGGTTATATATATATATATTTGGGATGTGCCAAATATTCTGTAAGTATTCGGTGGTATTCTGCCAAAATACTGCCGAATATTCAGTATTCAGCTTTTTGACGTACTAATCAGGCCGAATATTGAGCTTTATAAAACAATAAATTACGTCAACTTAGAATGTTGCAGAAATATCAATTTAAAATGAAAAAAAAAAATCAAATTTTCCATAAAAAAAAATATAGCCAAATTTTTGTAGCCAATATGGCGAAAATCTTTGTCTTTGTCAAATCCTACTAAAGGGCCATTGACATTTAGTGATCAGGATAATGGACCAAACATGTAGCTGGTATAAGGGAGAGTGGCTTGCTATCAATTTCATGTTTTATTCAGCATGTTGCAACTATCTCTCTTAGAGAAGAGGCCATAGGAATTAATGAGAGAGAAGTTGCAAACATGGTGAATAAAACATGAATTGATATGCAGCCCCACCCTTAATCCCTTGTATTTCAGCTTCGATGTTTGGTCCAATTATCCTGTATCTACTACAATGTCAATGGCCCTTATAGGATTTGACAAATGACAAAGATTTTTGCCATATTTGCTACAAAATTTGGCTATATTTTTTTTTTTATGGAAAAATAAGTTTCTAAATTTTCATTTTTAAATTGAATTAACTTTCCCTTACATTGACATAATTTATTGTTTATAACAGCTGCAATATTCGGCCTGATTAGTACGTCAAAAAGCTGAATACTGAATATTCAGTTTTTGGCAGAATACCCGAATACCTTACAGAATATTGGCACATCCCTAATATATATATATATACCTATATATTATATGATATATATATATATATATATATATAGTATATATATATATATATTTATTCTAATATATATATATATATATATATATATATATATACCGCTACCGTGGCTCAGACGGTAGAGCGACGGAGTCGCATGGCAAGGGCGCGGGTTCGAATCCTAGTTCGGATCCTAGGTAGAAATTACCTAGAAAGTTCCCCTCCTTGAATAGGGATATGCCCGTGAGGTGTGAACTTTTAAAAAAAAAAATATATATATGTATATATATATATATTAGGAATGAACCGATAGTATCGGTATCGCCAGTATCGGCCATTTTTCTGGGTATCGGTATTGGTTAATATGGCCGATACTTCTTACTTACAGGAAAAAATTTATTATAGCCGTCAAAATGTAACGCAAGGCTATTATTACTCTAAGTTATGTTTTTTTTTTTTTCTCAACTTCTTTTTAACTTAGATTTTTAGCGTTTCTCCAGCTTGGGTTTCAGCGTCACACTTACCTATTTGGATAGCCATTATTATAATTTATACAGATTTAGCTTCCACCTTTTTAGTTGATCAAAAGTATTTTCTTTTCTTTTTTTGTACGCAATTTCGTTTGTGTGAGTGCGTGAGTATTTTTAAACTTTCTGGATTATTCATTTCTGTAAATAGGGTTTTAACGTTTTTAAATTTAGGTTTTAGTGTGCGAATAATTTTTCCTCATTTCTCCTTTGGTTTTTGTCTGTTTGTTTTTTTTATTGTGTGTGCATGTATGAGAGCAGATTTGCACAGGCGCGGGCTTTCTATTGACTTTACCAACATCAGTGGCTTGCACTCTAACTCTGCATCTGTGGAATACCACCTCTCTAACTCTAACCCTAATTTTTTGCTCTTGCCTGAGACCCAGATGGCTAAGAATTCATCCTCTAACTTGTTTAATATATCTAACTATAACTTATTTTTTAATTTCCATCTGAAGGGTGGAGTATGTGCCTATGTAAACATAAATACTCCTATAGCGTCGGGCGAGGTGACCAGGCCCGGCTTTTTTAGAGGGGTGATTCGGTCCACTCTAAATAAAATAAAAAATATTAAAAAAAAAAAAAAAAAAATTCGCTTCATTTAATCTTTTGATTGGGTTAGTACTCAAGTTTTATTTAGATTCTTTAAATTCTAGAGAGTTTTTATATTTTTAAAAAAATGTTATAAATTAGGCGTAAAATGCCCTTCAATAGAATTTCATCTTATGAAAAATGTGAGTTTTTTTAACTTTGTTATAAAATGAAAAATTGTGAATGGATTTTAATGATTTTTTCAGTGTATACACTCGAGTATGTTAGCTTTAAACTGGCAAAGTAATTTTTGTTCCAAACAGTATTAGTATCTAAATCACTGGGGCCTACACTTGGTTCAAATTCAAACCCACGTAAACTTGAATGATGGGGTGAGCGGACCACCATTTGTTTTTCATATTTTATGTATTATTATTGACAGTTTTATTATGTTTAATTAATTTAAATATAATAAATAGTTACTTATATTAAGTTAAAAATAAAAATAAAAAATGAAATTATATAAAAAATACGAATTCCAAAATGTGTCAAAATTTTTGAGCGGAGAGGGGTGAATCGGACCACCTTATTTTTATTCTTATTTTATATATCATTATTGACCCAGGTTTTTATTACTTATTACTAATTTTAATATGATAAACAATTATTATATTAAGTAAAAATTAAAATATAAAATTGAATTTATACGTAAAAGAGTAATTTATACAGATGGTCCGATTCACCCCTCCAAGGTCAGGCTGAATGAGCTTTATTTAAACTTTAATAAAGCTATTATTATTAGAATTAAATTATTATTTTTTTGTGTGCTGATGACTACTATATGGCCTTGATTTAAAAAACAACCAAAATCAAAAAGTGATTAGGGGAAAGTTGGGAGACAAAGTTATACCTAAAGTGGTCCAAGTCACCCCGCCTGACGCTAACACATCTCAAGAATCTCAAATCTCCTAGCTTCGATGTTCTGTGGCTTAAAATTTTTCTTACTTCTACTACCATAATCTTGTGCTTCTGCTACTGTTCTCCTAACAGAACAGATTTTCATGTCTTTTTTGGTTACCTTACTAATTCTCACGAAACTGTTATTCATTCTCATCAATACTGTTATATCTTTCATCCAAATACTGAGACAACCTAATATCCCTTAATTTTAATACTTTCTCTCCAACAGTCCTTCCTGCCCCATGTGTTTTTTCTGGCACTTTGATCGGGGGGCATTGCGTTGCTTCTACGCTAACTATAATTGGAGTGACTGCTTTGACTCTGAAGACGTTTCAGCTTCTGCCGATAAAGTGGGAGCTGTAATTGTTGATGGGAAGAGCAGGTTCATTCCTCCTTCAACTAAATCTTTTTCTCCTTAAAATCCGGTTCGATCGTGATTGTTCTCTGGCCATTCAGGCTGAGACAGTGCGTATGGGTGTGGAAAATTTCTCATTCTCTTATCCTTGCTAATTTTCAATTAGCTAGAAATCGTTGAAAGGGTGAGCTCTTCGACGAGCAAAGCGTACTTTCATTAAACGAAAGGTGCGCTAACCAACTTGGTTCTCCTACTGACAAATTCTTCTGGCCTTATTGGCAAAAAAATCTCTAACAACTTCTGTAAATCATCCTTTCCTCTTAATTCTCTCTGATGATCGGGGCCACCACCTCAACCATGTGAAAGTTAATTCTTTAAAAACCACCTACAAATCTCCCTCTCAAAGACACATCCTAACTTTCCTATCTTTTCGACGGTTCTCTCGTCTCTCCTGTTTGAAATATAAACATTCTTGGGCTTAAACATAAACAAAAAATGTCTTGTAAACCTACATCACAACGGTTGCTAGGGTGGCTCAAGAAATGGGGAGTTTGTTTAGACTGTGAGACTTTTTACCTCTTCTCAATTACTCCGCTATTCAAGGGTCTCATCTGCCCTTTTGTGGAGTACGCTCTCTATATCTCGGGGGGGCCTTCTGATTGTCACCCGCTTTAGATAGGGTCGAGTCAAAGGCCAAAGGCTTATAAACCTGTCCTGTACTTTCTAGTTCATTGACCCTCTATCTTTGCCGCGATGTTGTGGCTTTATCTCTTTTCTATAGTACGACATAGCAGCAAGTGCTCGAAGATGACTTTCCACTCTGCGGTACCACCTGTTATGACGCCTCAGTGCGCGCTAGGGGGGTGCTTGTGTTGCGCACATGAAGTTTTTTTCGTTAATATGTAGTACCTCCAACTTAGTTCGTTGCGAGTGGCGTGTTCCTTTCTTTCCTGGCCCCACTATTTTGAATCAGTGGACAATTTTAGTTCAGGAAATGGGTATTTATGTAGCTAATGTGAGAAAGAATTATGGTAACTCAAAACTATTACTATTAAAACTATAAACTTTTCATTTACAAAAATGATCGCTTTAGAAAAAATTCTTTTAAGTTTCTTTTTTACCTTCTTATGCATTTTAAAATGTATAATCTTTCAATAAAAATTATAAAATAACTGTACTCAAAAACATCCACTTTTAGGCTTTTTTTCGTTCATGGGGGGATGAATAACTATCGAAATGTGTTTCAACTTATCGCCATCAGGTTAGTAAAGATTCAGTTTAAATGATATTAGACATCTAATGTAAAGAATTACGAAGGGTTTTTTGACAGAATAACTATACACAATGAGTATATAAATACTATATTTGAAACTATGTGAAACAAGATTTACCAAAAGGAAATTCTATCATAATAGCTAGCAAATATTTCCTCGACATTTTTTAGTAACATTAACAATGTAGTTAAACTTTGTTTATTTATTTAATTATTTTTTTGGTGTGCGTAAAGAAAAATTCAAATCATTGAACGAATGAATTTTTTCAGTATAATATATAAAATTAATCGGAAAATATCATGATAGTGTTATCCTAAAAAAAAAGGCATAAATGGTCATACTTTCTTTTTTTTCTGGCTTTATTTGTTAATTTTTTATTGAACATATAGCCACATTTAAAATGAGCGCTAATCGTAAAAAAACTTTACAGAATTTTTTTATATTATTTTTTTTAAATTAAAAGTTTATAGTTTTATTACATTAGTTGCATAATGCTTTCTCACATTAGCAACATAATTACCAGGAAATGTAATAAAAAAAACAGTCTTAAAATAAGAATATTCATATTTTTATAATGTAATGAATATATTACGCTAGTATTGCCAATGCTCCATTTCATTTCTGCAATAGAAGGAGTGCCAGAGTTGCCAAAAATTGCTTTTTACCATGCTCTAGAGAAATTTTTTTTTTTTTTTTTTTTTTGGGGGGGCTCCCGACGGTGGGACAGAGGGGGACAACCCCCTGTTGTCCCCCCGTAAGGCAGAGAGACCCCATATCTTTTGCGGTTTTACCCGGCGGATCTTTCCGTTGTTGTTTTAAAAATGTAAAAAAATTTGATGATTGGCATATGCTTATAAATTCTTTGAAATTTTTGTACTCGAGCTGCAGAAACCATTACTTTGATTGATCGGTTAAACTCTAAGGTGCAAAGCCTCATTCTCAGCAATTTGAAAGAAATGTTTATAGAATATCTATGTCAGAATAAAGCTGAAACTGATAAAAATAAGCCAGAAATTGGCTTTTTAAAGTTTTGTGAGCTTGTGACCAAAGTGGTGCATAACTGCTAGTTCAGCAGGAATTCATTCAGTATATGTGTGCATAATCCACCAAAAGGAAGATTACTGAAGATTACAAAGTTCTGATTGATTGGCATAACTGTTTGCAGTTTAGAATCAAAGGACTGCATGCTCCACCAATGGGAAGAGTCCTGGAAGAATTTTTACAGAATATATTTGTAGAAAATTATACTGATGATGTAGTTGTGTTTAAACAATGGATTCATACTGACCAAAATATACTAGAAACAAAGCATTTATCCACAAAAGATTTTATTGAAGATTTGGCATCAAAAATCATGAACCTCTCAATTCATCATTACATTGCCAAGCACCAAAGTCAACATCATGTCCACAAAAGTAAACCTTACAGATGGTGAACTGGTTGTATTGATGGGCTTTGCTGAGAATTATTATTTTATAGTTCAGGATATAGTTCAAGGATTCCACTGGGAAAATAGTCAAGCAACATTGCACCCCTTTGTAATTTACTACAAAAATGAGGATCATAAAACTAACAAGTTACTGCATTTGACATGACACGATTGCAGGGCATGTTTTTATGGTGAAACTAATAGACATCCTGAAAAGATCTGGCATTACAATCAGGTACATCTACTATTTTAATGATGGTTCTGCAGCTCAATACAAAAATTTCAAGAATTTATTTCATAAATCTTTGCAATCACAAGAAAGATTTTGGCATCAGTGCACAGTGGAGTTTTTTCTGAACTAGGCATGGGAAATCACCATGGAGTTGGGTGGCACTGTAAAAAGATTAGCTTCCCAAGCAAACCTTCAATGTCAAATTGAAAACCATATTCTAACCCCAATTAATTTCTATGAACGTTGCCAAAAGAATGTGATTGAAATAAAATTTATTTTCGTTTCAAATGAAGAAATTGAAGCTGCTAGACCAATTCAAGAAAAACAGTTCGCAAATGGACACAGTTCCTGGAACAAGAGAAAATCATTCTTTGTACCCAATAATGAAAAGCAAATTCGTGCTAGCAGGGTGTCAAATGACACATCATTCTTTACAACTTATGTTGACCATTCAGGAGAAATTAATTATCATTCTGTTCCTGTGACAGATCTACAACCTGGAAACTACATTGCCTGCATCTATGACAATAATTGGTGGATTGGCAATATTTGTGAAATTTCAAATGAAGTGCAAGATGGTCTTGTCAATTTTATGCACCCTCATAGAATTGCCCATTCATTTCACTGGCCTGCCAGAAATGATGCATGGTGGATTCCTGAGCAGCAAATTATTGCTAAAATTCCCATTCCAACTGTATCAGACTTGGGCCATCAATACAGTTTGACAGATTCAATTATTGCCAGCATTGATGAGAAGTTTGTTATTGAAACAGTGATTCATCAAATCATGCTGGCTTGGGAATCATAAAGATACCCACCCATGGCTACTGGGCGTGGTCCCAAGGCGATGGGGTTACCAATTAATAAAATTGGTAGTGGCGCAGCCGCAGCCACCATAGATTAAAGCAAGGTCAATCAACATAGCCCTAACAACAATGCTTGCTTGTTTGTTACCAATTTTACTCTTAACAGCACCTGGCATATTAGCTTGGAACTGCTGTGGTCTCGAACCAGCCTCAAAGTTGGGCTTAAAGTTGTCATGACAATATTTACTAGCAACTTTTTGATAAAATTCAAGAAAAAATACTGTTCTATAGCCTTTGCAATTGCCATTTTTGAATTCTGTGCAAAAAGTTGACTCAGAATACCAAACCCCAAAATGCAAATGATGTTCACTGCAGATTAATAAAGCATCAAACTTGGCCAAAATTTTGCTAATTCATCTGCATTGGAAAACAACATTTTATTTGAGGGTCCCTAGTGCTATGAATATATAGTTACATTAATTGATATATTTTTTTTTTATTGTATATTACAAAAAAATATGGTCTTTCAAATTTGTAATTTTTTAAAAAATTATTTATGTGCACTGTCTATAACATCGAAAAGTTGATAATCATTAAAAAAAAATTATCAAAAAATATTAGTGATATTGATTTATCGATAATCTGAAATGAATGTTCAAGGCATCTACATATGATTTTCCTAGCGTTATTTTTTATATTTTTATTGAAAATATAAATTTTAAATGTATAAAAATTGGAGAAAACCAAATAATTTAAAAATAAATTTTTTAAGGAAACCATACTTTAAAATGTATAAAAATTGTAGAAAACCAAATAATTTAAAAATAAATTTTTTAAGGAAACCATACTTTTAACTTGAAGGAAACATGATATTTGAAAAGTTAAACCTGGGTTTGTTAGCTCATTTCTTATACTAACAAATATATTATTATCATCTAACTCTGATATACCATGCAAAAGAAGTGCCTGACAAAGTAGCATGCTATAGAAATGGAGGGGGAAAATCTCGATTTCAACTCTGACATTTAAAAAAGGAATAAGGGTCTACAGACCAAACTAATGAGTTTTGAAACCTTGTAAATTAAATGTCTATAGTTTCAATACTGTATGTACATGAATCCAAGTCAATAGTGCTCCACATTTACAGAGATTTGGCATATTTTGTCATCTTAGATGGGGGTGAAAGATATAATAATAATAATAATAATAAAAAAAAAAAAGGATTATCAGAATAACATCAGATATATTGTCAGACTTAGATATATTGTCAGACTTATATAAT